>JARSSU010009315.1:0-13564 GCA_029619165.1 Eurosta solidaginis
GGCTAAAAATAATTTGGATATGTAAAAGGGGCGTGGCACCTGCCATACAAATGAAATCTTTGGTACTGCATAACTCTGAAGGTATAAATCCAGAACATTAAACCAAAAAAATGTGGAATTGAGAAAAAGTGGGCGTGGCAACTCCCATACAAATGGAATATATCATACTGCATATTTCTGGATGTAGTAATGGTAGGATAATGAAATTGGTAAGGAGCTATATGACTTTAAGTCCTAACACATCCAGTAAAATGTGGAATTGGGAAAAAAGGGGCGTGGCACCTTCCCTACAAATGGGATTTTCAGACCTATGGCTGCCATACAACTCCGGTTATTTTAACACCTAAATTTTGACTGCATTTTTGAGTTTGGCTCTTATTTCTTTTGGACGTATAGTAATCTGTCGCCGTTAAAAAAATTTTATAGCTTCAGTCTATTACATCTTCTATAAAAATCAAATTCTGTGTGTATGTCCCTATGGAAACGTATTTCTCACACTTCAATCATCACCAAATTTCGGCTATAGGTTCCTTCGATCAAGACGAAGGTTTTTCATATTTTCAGAATAAAGAATTTTAAATTCAAGTTTTTTTTGGCTATGCGAACGAGCAATCTTAGCTCCCAAAAATGATCATGTTAACAAAATCAATGATCGCATTCAAACCAAATTCCTGGTGAAGTGGCGAAATATAAATCGATCGACACAGTTACAGATGAAGATCAAATTGTGAATTATCCAATTGAATTTCTAACTCTTTAGAACCACCTGGAATGCCTGCGCATATATTAACTTTGAAAATTAGCTCACCAATCATGCTTCTTCGGAATTTAGATCCACCAAAATTGTGGAATGGAACCAGACTTTGCGTTAGAAATTAATGCCGGATGTAATCGAAGCAGCAACCATCAGCGGTAAAAACGAAGGTGAAGATGTGCTCATTCCACAGATTCCAATGATTCCTACAGTTTTGCCATTCAATTTTAAGCTCTTACGATTTCCTGCACGCCTACTTTTGCAATTACAATAAACAAAGCACAAGGACAATCGCTTATACTAGATTCAAACACACACCAAATTGGCAATTTATACTATTTGGGCAATTTATTACGCAATTTGTCATATAATAAATCGTAATAATAAATTGCCAATTTAAAAAAAATTGCGTAATAATTGTTTCAAACTGCAAATGCAACATTGTAAAGTGTGTTTATTGAGTATATTTAAACGTCAGCTACGCACGGCTGAACTATATGGTTGGCTCATCTCATCAGCTGATTTTATGTCTTTCATTTCACTGGAGTAGGGATTGTCAAAAGAAGATGGCAAACTCAAAATGAAAACAAAATATTGAACACATTTTCTTACAACACACAAAAATTTCAAAGTTTTATGTTTTCATTCCATTTCATTCGCCTAATACCAACACGCACATTTTGTCAGTCTGAACAAAGGTATGTTCTTGCTGTAGAGATGAGCCAACCAGCTATCAAATTACTATTGTGTAAGCTAATCGAGTTGTATGAACAGCACTCAATTCAAATCGAAATTTCCTCAATTATTTTTCTGTTTGAACATAGTATTAATGTTGCAGGATTAATTTAGAGAGTCCGTGCTTTTCCCATGGCCAGTTTATGTTGCTTGCTCTAGACTTGGAACGCCAAAAAATTTGTTTATCTTTGCACCGAACGAAAAAGCCAAAAATATTGTGTATACACATGCTTTGGAATAAGATACAATAATAAAATGTTTTAAACTATGCGTACAAAATTCAATTAAATTTACAGAACAATAAACTAAATTATCAACAATCAAAACAGAAAAAATAACGCAACATTCATTCGATCTCGGGCGTAACAACGTACGCCGGGTATAGCTAGTATCTTATAAACTAAGGCAAAGTGTAAATGACATTTCGCCCTAAATAGACTTTTTTAAATCAATCCAGGTAACTCTCTAAAATCGAGAAATAGTTTCCAGGAACACTAATGTAGGCAGCTGAGGCTCTTCTAGACCAATAAGAGCCATTACTAGTTCGCCCTCAATCTCTTTTAGATGTTTTCAAATGGTGAATTCAACATGGAGATGTACTAAGCAGTCCAGATTTTTCCCAGCTACAGTTGCGACTAGTGAAAATTTAGATACTTTTGAACTAGTTGTTATTTGGTACTTTTGGTCTAGTTCTGAACCAACATTTTTATAACTAGGCACTGACGTTCCTACAGGGACAATATTAAAAAGTGAATCTTGAAAAAGGGCTGTGGGTTTTAAATAATCTTGTCAGTAGGAAAGTGAGTAACGGTTCGTGAGTTATAGAAAGTAGATTAGGGGTAAACCTAAGTAGCAAGCCCATTGGAAATATTTTTGTTGGAACCCCACTTTTTTAAAAATCCACAAAATTTTCAATAATATGGGCACTGCAGGTTATTTCGAAGTGGGTTTATTTCAAATAGGCGAACTTTTTTAGGCTGTAGTAGGAAATCCTACTAGGAAAAAATAAGTTGGGAGCTCTATAAAAATTCTAAAGTTCAAAAATTGATGGCATAAGCCCCAATACTATATTATTAACAAAACATTGATCCATACACAGGAAACCAAAATAAAGCGAGACTCATCGAAAATATAGAAATTCACAACACAGAATTGAACGACTGACTGACTAACTGAGACGCAGCTACGCGAATATGTGTGTGCCTGTGTGCATGTACTAGAAAAGATTGACCCAAGGTATTGGCCAACGATGAGGGATGGTGGTGTAGTATAGAGTGATATGCGTGAGAGATAAGAGTGTGTCGACGAGGTGAGAATGTATGGCATACGTCGTAAACCCTGTTTAACAATGTTTCAGTTATGCTGAGCGCACAACATGTTGGTACTGGTGATACTGAAGGTACTGAGTGTGGAGGTGGTGATAGTGATGGAGATTGTGAATAATGCTGGTCGTGAGGTGGTGGTAGCTGAGAACCCTCAATGCTTGCTGTGAGAAGTTTTGCTATTTTTTACTCATAATTTTTTTTTCACTCTGCAATGTCTCTATTTTTCTTCACTCTGAGCGAATCATGAGCAGATATTTGCCAACTGAAAAAATTCTGAAACCAACAAATCAGACAGCGAACTACAATGATACCAGCTAGAACAGCAGAGACAGTACAAAACAACATTGATTACAGTAGGGAATATTACTCGTATTTGGATGATATGCATACATATACACTGTGCTATCATATACTTACAAACATATATGTAAACATATAAACATATATGTATGTGTTGAAACGTATGCAGCGGTGGGTGGGTTGATTACGTCGCTAGTGGCTTCGTCAACGTGTACGTCAGAATATTGTTGCCAATAAATATTTAATGCGAAAAAAACCAATTAAAATATGAGATGTATGAAAAAAGAAAAGATTTTTAAAAGAATAAATTTCATAAGGCTGGTATCGACCCTAAACACTACGCGCACAATACAAAGTATTTTTAGTCAATGCGGTTTATCCATTTTCAACAGCGTTCGAAAGTCGCAATAAACTTGATTTCAAACTGAAGAGCTTTAGTTTTCACTCGTAAATTTCTTGCGTGGCTCAAGTCATACTTATTTAACAGGCTCTATAATGTCACTATTGACAATATCTCCTTCCCAATTTTTATGGCAACTTCTGGTGCTCTTCAAGGCAGCATATAAGGGCCTTTGCTGTGCATAATTTTTATCAATGATGACATCGGATCCTGCTTTAAAAGCCCTAAGTACTGCTCCATGCTGATGACCATAAGATATATACATATAGTTCGAAACTGGCTGACCCTCTTTCCTTCAAGCCGACCATCCTAACCATCTATCTTTAAACGTCAAAATGTGTTCCCATTCTACATACTTCCGAAGGCTAAGCGCGTTTCCTATGCGCTATTACATTTTTGTGGCAGTTCTTATATTGACTTCTGATCTTAAGGATTTGGGCGCTTATTTTGATACAAAAATCCATTATCTCAAAATCGTATACTATATTAGACTTAATCCGGAGGAATAGCACTTCCTTTTCTGACCATACACTTTAAAATTTATGTTTCTTTAGTAAAATCCAGGCTCGACTATGGAGGCGCTAGCATTATTCTTACACTAGTCGCCTGGAAAGAATTCAGAAGATTTTATTATTAATTTGCATTACGATCTTTGAGTTTTACTGAACCCATATCATCTTATGATTCTCGATTCTCATGTCTTGCATCCGTTTTTGTCGCCAATATAGTACATAAATAGTTCGGTCAATGTCCTAATCTCTTGGAAAGACTACACTTCAATGTACCCATGCGTAATCTTAGATTCTCAGCTTAGTTTTACATTGTTCTTGTAAGATCAAACTATGCTAAATATCTAACACTTTTGAAAAGCCTTGCAAAGTAAAATATTGATCCAAATTTTGACTTGCCCCTACCTAACCGAGTTGTGTTCTATTACTTTTTTTTTATTTTAAATACCCTAAATTGCCTACTTTTTCTCATAGTCAGCAAGAAATTCTTGTTCATTTGCCTGAATTGAATAAATAAATAAAATATAAATGAATTATTTAGCTTTGCTTCTTATATTATTATAAAAAAAAGCTCACACACATAATTCCCACTGCTCACTTCTCTTTGATTCCTTCCTGCCGTTTCCTCTTTGAAATAATTTAAATTTTGCAACCACTTGGCAGCTCTGTTCTTTGTCTGTTACTCTTCATGGATTTTACGCTATGTCACACTGTAATTATTTTGCTTAGGCTCTCTCAGAGCGTTACAAATAATTCTGTTGCGATTTCTGTTCTAGATTTTTATGTAATTTTCTTAATGCTCACTTCTATTGCTGACACGATGAGCGTTAGCATTGATTGCTATTTTCCTCGTGGCTGGATAAGCAGCTGTGAGGCTGATTGTGGTGTTGGCTTATGGTCGCTTGCATACGGTCCTGCGTGTCGTGTATATGTGTATGTGTGCAGGTAGGTATGCAGGTGTGTTTGATTTTCTGTGGTAAATATAAATATTTGTTTCGTCTGATACTGCCACTACATTTGGAAATAGTAACCCGGTAAGATTGTATTCTTATTCATTAAAGAAAAGCAATTACCGATTTCTTCCTTCAGCACATAGAGGTAAGGTTAGGTTGAAATGCCCGTCTGTGATCACCCATACAGACATAACTGAATAAGTTAATGGTGTTGCCAGAAGCTTGCTCTACGACTAAACTGAAAACCCCTATCAGAAACCAAAACCTATGTTTTCTAGGACCTATTATACTTACTGTTTCTAGATCTGATAGTTGTGCCACTCCTAATAGCTGCAGTCTTAACATGGCGAGCGCAGGGCTCGAGCACAAAACGTGCTCGATTTTTTTCTGAAATATATAATTTATTCAAGGCAACATTCTGTGGATCGCCCCTTTGTGGACGAATAATTTTGTCAGAGGATGGTACAATAGTAAGGGATACTCTCTTATTTCAAAACTGGTTTTGACCTCTACAATTTTGGCTCAGTTTGCGTCCTCATTTTTAACCTATTCATACGTATTCATTTATTATTTATTTATTTTCTTTTGTGCAGACTCCAAATAACACCCCATTACCATTACCATATATTAAATCCCCCAGCGGGTTAGGGGATCACCCCAGCGGGTTAGGGATCAGAATCTACCCACGGTAGGTATGCCTGTCGTAAGAGGCGACTAAAATACCAGATTCAAGGGGCTGTGTAGCGCAACCCTTCAGGTTGCCAGCGCAATATATAGTTCTCCAACCCCAATTGTCTCAACCTCACCTATCCGCCGGGCGAATCCGTTTCACTAACAGACGAGGCACTGCGACCCAAGCTCCTCATGGAACTGGGGGTGGGGAAGGAGGGAAAGGCCTGAAGGTTTAATGTGGCCACATAATCGTTTCCCGAGATGTGTCGCTAGCACCTTGATGGTGCTGTGGGCACAGGAGCGTACCGGATCTGTATCCGACAAAGGACCATCACATCGATAAACACACTCCCCAAAGCCTCCGGGAGCAATCTTATTTCTAAAAACAAAACAACAACAACCATAATATTACTCGTGTACGTTCGGTATAGGTACCTTCAGATTACACATACTCACTGTTAATAGCGAATTGATTTTACGAACTCTTTAGGCCGTCTTATTTGAATTATTTATTCTCCTAAGAGATACGAGATTCACGTAGTTGACGTGAACAAAACAGCAGGAAACTGATTGCATGCGCTAAAAGCGTCTTATGCTTGGATCATGGAAGAGTTGCAGGTCACTACCCTTTGCGGCAAAAGCACATGAATTTCAACACTTTCCATCACAGGGTTTGTTGTATTTGCACCTCTCAGTCGCTGCTGCGTACTCGTGCATGAATATTAACTTTGCGTGTCCTCTTCGCTGTCAATGCTCCCACATTGCTCTAACCCTATTGCGTTTGCGCTGCTCACCTGTTATTGGCTCTGTTATGCTAACATTCGTTTGCTTATCTTGATAGGGTTTCCTCATTTGTTTGGTATTTGCAACCATTTCAGTGAATTCCACGCCAAAGCATATTCACTGCCGTAGCAAATTGAAGTGAGATACCAACTACAAATTAAAACAAGTAAAGAAGTATAAGTATCGGGTGAAAACCGAATATACATACCCAGCTGTACACTTGAAATGCTGTTGTTGTTTGTTTTGTGTGCTTAATAGTGTTACAAGGCTGCGCAATAGTACATATACATATGGTTCTATTCTGAACTAATTTTTCTTCGAGTTATAGCTCCCGAAACATAGAAAATTGCTTAGTCATAAAAGGGGCGGTGCCACGCCCATTTTTTAAAATTTGAAGTTTTTCCTATTTATTGTTATAAATCCACTTGGGAAATGAAATACCATTGATATAAGCTCTTTTTGCAAAGACAGCTTATTTTATTCGTCCACGACCCTTTTTAAAAATCTTTTATATAAAAGTGGGCGTGGTCCTTAACCGATTTCGTTAATTTTTCTTCAAAGCATAAGCTCTCTCTGCCAAATTTTGTTACGATAGTTAAGGATTTTTGATTTATGATTAGTAATATTGTAAAAATGATTTTATCACAAGTGGGCGGTGCCACGCCCATTTAAAATAGTTTTTATCAAGAGTCTCAATATCAGTCCACACGTCAAATTGCAACATTCTAGGTGTATTATTTACTAAATAATCAGGGTTTTTGTGTTTTCAAATGTTATATGGAAAATCTGCAAACCTTGGGTTTTTTTGGAGAAAATTTTTTTGAAACATGGTATCACGCAAATATCTTTTGTTAGGAACATTGAGGGGTAAATTGGAGCTATAGTGCATCGCCGTTACTCGTCTTACATAATGCCTCACAAAGATATAGTCAAAAGAGCGAGCAAAATATATATAAATTGAGGTCGCAACGTTAAATATACATTTATTTCAACACTTCTTACCGATTATATCGAAATTTTAACAAAATATGGAGATATATGCAGCTGTTAGCTGTGTAAAATTTTTTTGATACACGAGACCCGGTTTTGAAGATATCGTTAAAAATATAAAACCGAATAACCGCCAAATATTTTTTACTGCAAAGTTTGCAACACATTTATTTTAACACCTTTCTACCGATTCTTTTGAAACTTTTAAAAACATATAGATATGTGAACGAAGTATGTTTAGGTAAAAAGTTTTAATACCCGAGATCCGGTTTTGGAGATATTGATAAAATATAAACCCGGAAAACCTTAAATTGTTTTTACTTATTTAAACACTTCTTAACCGATTGTGTTGAATTTTATCAGGATGTACATACCTATATGGGGTATATTTAGGTAAAATTTTGTTGATACCCGAAACCCGGTTTTAGAGATATCGGCAAAAATATGAAACCGGGTAACCGTCAAATATTTCATACCCGTTTGTTAATTTTTTCTATACACCACAGTAGTATACCATCAATTGCCTCATCTTGGAATATTCGCTCAAGGAAAGTTATTGATGTGTGTACATGTGGGCAAATATACGAAATTTTCGCCAAAAATTGGCAATCGTCAAAAAGTGTGAGAAACAAAATTTTTATTTTTTTTTAATTTTTGTACCAAATTTGTGTTTCATTTTCATTTACTTTTAAATAAAACTGGTTAAAAAAATAAAAAAAAATTGTCTGCACTTTTTGACGATTGCCAATTTTTGTCGGAAATTTCGTATATTTGCCCCATGTACAAACATCAATAACTTTCCTTGCGTGAATATCCAAGATGAGGCAATTGATGGTATACTATTGTGGTGTAGAGAAAAAATTAACAAACGGGTATGAAGTGATAAAGTAAAATTGTAGCTGTGCCCACAAAAAAACATGCTCCTGAAATAAAATTTACGCAACCAAGTGCTTCCACTTTTCTGCCCTCTACCTCAAAACTAAAAGGGCACATCGAATTTGAAGCCCCACGTATTTTTAGTCCCTGATAGGCTATTATCGTGCATAATCCAAATTTCAATACTAAGTTTGCCGCAAAAAAGCTATAAGCAAAAAACTGTCAATATTGAAAATGACAAAAAAAAGTATCGCTACTTTGATGATGATAGTTTTGAGTATTGGAGGGGCACTGTTATTTTGCCCATACTTTTAGAATCTCCGTCTCAAAAACAACATTCAGTTTTAATTCCATAGCGTTTCAGCGATGCCTCAAAATTTTATCGAAAAAATTCAAAAAAAAGATGAAGGGTATCGCTTGAAAAGTGTAAAAATCGACGTTTTTTACGTTTCGAAGTTCTGCAAAAACTTACCATCAAACTTTCCTTGATTTTTAAAATCATCAGATCGGATAGTCAAAAGGTCAAACTTAATGCCCTTGTACTTTTTTCTGGCCTTAAGTTTTTTGCCCGTGTGTAAAACCCGAGTATCCAAAAAAGTAAAAGTTTTTGGGATATGCCCATATATATAACAAAGTGGGCGTGGTTATCATCCGATCCATTGAGTTTATTTCGCTCATTTTCAATACATCTATTCTGGTCCACATAAGCTCGTGTACCAAATTTGGTGAAGATATTTCAATATTTACTCAAGTTATCGTGTAACGGACAGACGGACGGACTGACGGACATGGCACAATCAAATTTTTTCGATACTGATAATTTGATATATGGATGTCTATATCTATCTCGATTTCTTTATACCTGTACAAGTTAAAAAATACCCTGTGTACAGTACAGCTTGGTATAAAAAAATGATTTGCTAGTAGAGTCTTTTTAAGCTTTTGACTTTTTTTTCGTACGATCTTGTTTATATGTAAATTAAATGAGGTTGTTGTTCTGACACACCAGAAGCCCATGGCTGTTGGCCTACCATTGCCATTGGCATTTCGATGTTGTTACCCTTCTGCTATTAACATTTCCCATGTAAAATTTTCTTTTCGCATTACGTATTCGTCGCTCATTTGTTTTATGTTTGGGTACTTTTTTTTTGGTTTTTGCTGCTCTGCCTCAGTCTCTGTTAATGATATTTTGTTGTGATGTACTTTTGCAACTTTCTCGCAACGCATAACACAGAATGAGAGTCTACGGCCGAGCACTATGTTTTTTGTTTTTTTGTTTACATTTATTTGCTGCTTGTTTGTGCATTTTCACTCCCCTTTTGCCTGTCAGACACACAAAAAGCAGGCAGACTAGACTGTTGCTGTTACTTGGCTGTGACTGTGACTCTGCCTCTGCATTTGACTGACTGAATGATGCTTGATTAGATGACTGCTTCGTTGGTTTGGCTTGACTGTTTGGATGGTTGGTGGTTGCTGATTCGCTGTTGTCGGATATCGGGGACTCCGCTGCGGCCGGCTCGTGCCAGTACTCAATTGACAGCCAAACGGCGCACGACCAAAACGCGGGCAACAGCAGCTGAGAATATGCACTGCCATTGAAAGCGATTGTTGAACCACACGAATAGTCACGATTATGGTTTAGTGTGGCTATAGCGACAACAACGACTGCCAAATGCAAATACAGCGAGTGCAAAATTTATAAAATTAAAAAAAATATTAAAATATTTAAAAACAAAAAAAAACTTATAAAAAAAACCAAAAAAAAATTATAATTATTTTTTTTGTTTAATTTACAATGCCATGAACCAAAGGCTGCGTTGACGCTGTTGATTATGATGATGATGACGTTGAATGCAGCGACACTGGCGGAGGCGGCAAGGCAACAATGCACTGACTCGTCGCTGGCAATGCAAATTGCAAAGTAGCCAAATCGCTTATTAGCAACGACGTACAAAGTGATGGTAACTGAGACGATAGCAGCAGCGGCAGCGGCAACGGCAGCGGCCAAGCAACAGTAGCAACCAACAATTTAATAGCACAACAGCGGCAAAACAATACTAACTTAATTAAGTAAATGTGTGGCTATGTTAAAAATAACAACAACAATAACAATGACGCACAGTTGCCATACAAAAAGTTATAGAAAATCGTAAAATGTTTTGACGTAGAAAGAAATCTTTGTGCAATGCAAAATACTGATTAATGCATTCTAAATAAAAAAATTTGTGCAAAAAAATAAAATAAAATAATAAATTGTGATTACACTGAATTTGCCCATAGCAGTTGAACAATAATTGTGAAACGCATTTTGATTGCGCAAAAAAATTTTTAAATTCAAAATTTCAAAATATGTATATAAAGTTTAACTGTGATTGTGTCAGTGTACGATTTTTTTTTACCGGAAGTAAGGCAGCGTAAGTGACTATTTAAAAATAAATGAAATTTTGAAAATCATACAAACATAACTATTGCATGTGGAAAATATTTTAAGGCACAATGTAAAATTTTAATTAATAAATGTGTTTAGTTTGACTGAAAACAGAGAGAAGTGTGCAATTATACACTCAGGCGCGGCGAATATGAAAACTGTGAGCAAACATTTGTAAAAAATTAGAAATTTAAAAACGATTTATTAAAAAATGCTGCATGTTTTTAAATTTTTAGTTAAATTTTATTTTATTTTTTTATTTACATTGGTTGTCAGCAAATGTGCAATGGGACATAGTGACCATCTCCAATTTTGTTTTTTATTTAGCAGTTACATAACTAATTTCTTATAAAAGACTTTTTAAAGTAGACTTAGACAGCCGTACTTTTAAAACTTTAAGCTTTTTCATTTTTATGAAATTTTTGAGAAAATATTTTTATAAAATAAAAAGTTGCCTTTATTATTTCGATCAACAATTTTGGCAAATAAACTCTAGTTATTCTTTAAATTTTTTAATGAAATCTTAGAGTAAACGTTTGTTTCTTATTAAGTTACTAAAACATGCTCTTTCATTCAAATTTGTTAGGTTATGTTAAATTGACTGTTCTGTGATAACATAGACTGAATGAGTGGCATAGCGTTATACAAATTTGTTAATTTACAACTGCGAGTTTTAAAGGTAGAATCAAAAAATTATTTGAGATTTGTATCAGTTATTTTCTATAATTTACAGTGTCAGATTGGCCGAGCTGTAAACAGCGTTTAATACAACTGTGTAAACACAGCTTTAGTTATAAAGAATACATGTAATGTAATAAGCAAATACAACTCTGAACATAGAGTATTATATCATGGAATAAAAAGAAAGAAGATGGTCGATTTCCGGTCCGCGATTATTCTTTGTAAATTAAAGTTGATTGGAAGTGGTCTTCTTATCTTGTTACATCTCCCACATTTGACAAAGAAAATAGAATTTTACATTGTATGTCGAAAACAATGTAAACTAATTTTTTAAACTTTTTTAAACGTTTTGATTATGCACTTTAACACAGTGCTGCTGACCAAAAAAATTAATAAAATTGTAAAAAAGTGTTTGAAAACTTTATGCAAACTTTTATTTCTTAAGTTTTTGAGTTGTTTTCGAAATTAGATTAGTTAGTTTTAGTTATATAGTTCTGTTTTTAAAATGAACGAAAAAATTTCACCGCATCACTTATACAGATTTATAAAGCTTTTTTAAAATTACTTCCGTACAAATTTAAAAAAAAACATTTTTAATACTAAATGGGTTTCCAAATCAATTTTGGTGCTAGTTTTTTTACAGCAGCGTAGATGTGTACTATGTTCCGATTTCAGAATTTTTTTAATGGCAATAAAAACAAAACAGAAATTCCTGATAAATTTTATAACTTAATTTTGCTGCTATTTTTCTACTCGTACATGTATTCGCACGAGATCATCGAAAGTAGCATTGCACCAAGCTAATTATGTAAAAAAGCTCGAACGCCTTAAAGTATACTACAAATTCAACAAAATCTTACAATCACATATGTATTTTCTCATATAATACATATATGTACAATAACACTGCAATGAATGTTTTAAAAATTTTTGGGTATTTTTATTTACACTAGCAGACCCGACAGACGTTGTTCTGCCCTAACTTTGCTCTAGCTGCATAACTTTTAATCAGTTTTTACCTTTACTCTACCTCCCCCTTTATTCACTCCTATCCGCTTCTTTTTCCCCTCCGTCTTTTTCATCCCTTCTTTTCTCTCTATATTCCTTTTCCCGCTCCAGCTACTCCTCTCTATCTTTGTCTAACTCTCATCTCTTTCGCCTTCCCACGTTTTTTTTCTCTCAAGTTCTTTTTATTCTTCTTCATCTCTTATTCCCAGTCCCAATTCTAGTTCCGGTCTCAGCTCCAGAGGGTTGTATGTATGTTTGAATGCTGTTTCATAAAAATATAAAAACAAAAGATATTGTGTCAAACAAATTAAGGGGGAGGGGTGACCACCATTACCATTTTGGATTATGAAAGATAGATCCGATTCTCAGATCTACTCAATATGCACACAGAATTTCATGAGATTCAGTTGAGCCGTTATCGAACAAACATTGTGAGATGAGAATTTTATATATAAGATTACACGCGGAAAAGAAATAATTAGGTTGTTCTTCTGTATAGTGTTTCTGTAACATTTCGACATTAGGAACAAGATATCGTGTTTTTTGATTTGCTAATTGGCAACTTATTTTAATTAATTATTAATTATCTAAATTGCATAAAAGGAATGCTGTTGAGCAAAAACTAATTTTAAAAATCTGTTCAGATTTTTCATCGAATTTTTTGTGCAATATTTAATCTAAGTTTTTATTGTAAAATTTTATTCGCCTAACAGTACATTGGAAAGCCATAAACCAATCAAGATAAATTTGAACTTCCAAAAATCCAAATGTCAGGTCAGAAAAAGGAACTCATTAGCCTTGCCCATCCGTTTGGGTTCCTTGGCAGTCATCATGTGATGCATCAAATTTGCAATTTTGAACGATAACCACACCCCCTTCTGAGAAAGACATAAATCAAAATTCATCGACTTCAAAAACGGTGGACGATATTGCTTAAGCATGCTTACTGAAATAAGCGCTCAAAAAAACTTCCTCATAGGTACTTTCGTACAAAGCTGTCGCAACAACTTTTTTTGTCATTTGACTACTAAAACGGTCAATTACGACTCAACGATTTGTGCGCAATTGATTCAACATCTTGTTGCGATGGATAAAAATTTACAGAAATTTCGGTTGAATTGACCCGTATTTCGGTTGATTTACCAGTCTT
>JARSSU010009316.1:0-53955 GCA_029619165.1 Eurosta solidaginis
TCTCCATTAAACCAAATCACAAAAAAAAGGCCGATTTTCTTGAAAACAGCTGTAAGTGACTTTTTCAGTTATGCCTGAAAGCCACAGACTTAATATCATGTTACTTAATGAGACCACAGAACTGCTAACTTAAAAGGTTTCTGAAAGTTTTAAGTAAAAATTTTAATATTTACATGAAGTTTTTTAAACATTTCTCGAATTTCCAAAATGTTTCGTTCTAGAAATCGGTTTGCATAATTTTCGTTATGTAATTTAATAAAAAAAACGAATAAAATTGATAAATATATTGCTCAGAGGAATAGCACCCTATTTCAGCTGTCGCTTCGAAAGTGAACTATCTCAGAAACCTTTTGAAAAAACGGCCTTATTAAAAATTTGTTTTTGAAGAACACCCTACCTTTCTGAGCTTAAATGCAATAAATTTTGACGGTAGAGAGGATGTTTAAGAAAAAAGTGCTGAGAAAAGACGTTCTTCAACTGAATTCTAAAATAGGGAGTTTTCAAAAGTTTTCTGAAAAAGAGCGTTTTCGAACTGGCAGCCAAGATAGATCATATGTCATTCAACAGCCGATTTGTTAATATTTTTTCAGCTGTTTTGGTGTTGCTCGCAGTTGCAGTTGCATTTATTATAATTGAAGCCGAAATAACGCAAATCTGAAATCGCCTCAATCAAGAACTAGGCTTACCATTAACTGCCTCATTCTTGAATTAGCCGAAAATCGTAAATTATAAATCAGTGGCCAAATCGTAACATCCGTGATCGTATAACTCGTCACGTAAAAATATGATTTTTGGATTATGACATACGTGAACGTACTACTTCGTTCGTAATATTTGGATCGCAACATACGTGACGAGTGGCCGAACGTACACGTTCCGTACCACTTTCATTCGAACACAAACTGGCGATCGTATACACACAAATTTCAATGCAAATGTAAGAAAATTGTTAAAATAGATTACCAAGTAAAATATAATTACAAATTTCAAGCTCTTATTATTAACAAAGGTCGAAATTAAACAAGCTTAATCCAAGCCAAAAGGAAATATTGGCGGAATTCATGGCAAGAAACCCGCTTTCGTATCGGCTTGCTTCAAATTTAACTTCTCCAGAAAATAACTCAACGCTTCATAAGCTAAGCGCAATCTCTTCAAGAAACTGCAATAATTTTTTGTTACAAAGATGTAATACATTAATGATATGCTTGCGCTTTGTTCGATAAGTCCAAATGGTTACTCCACTCTCTTAACCACCTTTGGACTATATTTTCATCGCCTTCGCTATTACTGGAGCTCAAACAAAACAATAAAATTTGATCCATCGCAGTTATTTACTTTATTTTTTATATTTTGGCAACCAATTTGACAGTTCAAAATCTATTGTGAGCTAAAAATACAATCGAACCTAATGTGGATCGTAGAATTTATTGTGAATTGAAAATAAATTACGTTCCGTTTGCTATCGTATGTTATAATCCCATTTTGTTTATACGTTTGACGTATCACGTAATTTTCTTTCGTATGGTTGCCAATGCGTGATCGTATGTTACGATTCGGGCCCAGTTTTCATTACAAATATTAGCCCGTAGTGCTTATGAGTTTTACTATACATATTGAAGAATGCAAGTTATTTATTGTCACATCGTTATTCCAGTTAAGTAGCTTTAACATTTTGCAAATATATACGTGAGTTGAAAATATAATAGACTACTTATAGATTAAAATTTAAAAAATACTTTTTAAATTGGAGAATAATTAAGAGTAATTCACTTTTTGTATTCCAAATATTTCTGGAATTTTCAATTATGTTTGAATTTATATGTATGCATAGGTATACAGTAAATTTTGATTTAGGTATTATATTTTGATTTTATTAGGGAAGTTTGAGTAAAATGCATACGTTTGAATCGCTGGTTGTTTCTATCTTTAGAACATTTAAAACTATATATTATTTATATAGATTTTGACTAACTACACTGAATTTGCGTTACACACATTTTACTTATGACGAACAAATCAAACCTAACCTAAATTTTAGTGGATATTTTGAAGGCAAGGAATGCTTCGTTCTTAGATAATTAGTAATTACTCATAATTTTTCACATATTACAATGAGTTCGACATTCAATTCTATCATAAATTGCACGTAAAAAACATTTCCAACATTTTTTTTATATCTTTTGTGTCGCTGTTAAATTCAGTATAAATTTATAAACATGAAATTTGAAATAGGACTTAAGGTCAGTGCTTGCATTTGCTACTCCATAGTAGAAGTAGCGCTACTCCAGAGCAGCCGTAGCATAAATGAGTGATAGCATTTCTTAGGATCTGCTATGAGCTACGCCTTGTTTGAAGCGGAGCAAATAGCAGAAAAAAAACAGAGTAAACAAAAAGACGTAGGTCATAGGAGAGCCTTTAAAATGCTGTTACGGTCTGCTGTATGCTCTGTTCATGTTCAGATTCGGAATAATACCGCTAATATAAATATTTAGAATAATTCTTTTAGATATCTATGTTTACGAAAAAATCTTATTAAGCTCAATAATCGTGTATAAAAATAGTTCCTGTATATCATTTTTACAAATTATTAATTATTATTACAAAGATTTCTATCAGAAGCTTGTACACTATAGATACATCTACATTAGGCCGGGTCGATTTGTGGGGAGGCAAAAAAAATCGCCCATTGCTCTGTGAAAATCATATTCTAGGGATCAAAATAAGAAACTTTGCCGAAGGAACCATACCTCTAAACCGAATTCTGATGTCCCCCCCTTTGGGTCGTAGGGGCAAATTTTGAAAAATCCCACTTTGAAATGCCTATGTTTTTTCTTTTTGGAGTTTATTTTTCTCTTTAGAAATTTATTTAGTCAGAACATATGTAAATGAAAAAATGAATTTAACTTAGTAATAGAAAAGAAATTAAAAAAAACTATTAGAAATTAGCGTTTTTACAACCCCCTTTTAAAACCAAGGCATCACTGTGATGCATTTGCATGTCGTAAACATAGTTGTGTGGGTTTTTTATTCAACCGTTTTAAAAAATGAAGGTATCACTGTGACACAATTGCAGATCGTAAAATTGCTTGTGTTGTTTTTTTTAAGCCACCACAAGACAGAGCAGGTAGAATTGAAATTGCCCCTACCCAAAAGTGCGACCCAAAGGCATCAGAATTCGTTTTAGAGGTATGGTTCCTTCGGCAAAGTTTCTTACTTTGATCCCTAGAATACGATTTTCACAGAGCAATGAGCGATTTTTAAATACGCCTGCGAGTAAAAAAAATTGCAAAAAAAATTATTGCAAAATTGAATGGTTATTTTATTAAATTTGTTATTTTCGTTAGTTTAAAAAAGAATCTTGAATGAACTGTATATGTACACTATTTAAGCCAATTTCGAAGAAATCGAAAATTCGTGTTTTTGACAATCTTCATCAAAATTTCCAAATTTAAAGTTATCGGGAACATTTTTGGTATGAAACTCTATGGTCAAATTAATTTAACAGTGACCAAATACAAGCTCAAAGCTTTTAAAAACTCGCATTGATTTTTGACAATTTTTTCCGAAGTGTGTTTTAGTTTTTCTTCCGTACAAAGTGTAAAAATGTATTTCCCTGAAACTCTAAATATAACTTAAGAAATTTTCATAAAGATTTTCAAAAACTTATCGAACTTTCCAATTTTTTCGAAACCGTTTTCGAAACTGAGTAACAAAATTACCCAATTCGTTTTTTTTTCTTTTTTAATAGAAAACGTAGTAGATAGCCGGAAAAATGTGCTGTAATTTTTGCTGCTATTTTTTAATCGCAGGTGTATGTATGTCTATGTTGCAATATTTACATAATGGCTTTGACTTTCGACTTATGTTTATATACAATATACATAAATATTTGTATGTGTCTATAAAACTTAAATAAAAATTCCTTTTACGACACTTCCATTCCACTCCTCTCACAGCAACTGATCATGCTTTATCGTCCAATGTTGCGATTCGCTATCATTTTCACATGTTCTCACTTGTATTTCATCTGAACTGCTCAATTCCTTATGATCCAAACATAAACCACTATTTACATGTATCAAATGTTCATTTTGATATTCCCATTGTTCATTGTAATCATCATTATCCATACATGGCACCATCTTAACAATGCGCGGTTCGCCTTCGCTATGCGGCACAGTGGCACAGCTGAGCTCATTGCGCAGCACTTGTGCATTAGTGAGTGTGAAGAATTGTGATTTGGTAATTGTTTTTGAACACCAAAATATACCCAAGTTAAAAGGTTTTTCATTGTTTTGTGATAAATCATCGATGCACAAATCTTTGCTCACAGCTTTGATGCGCCCATAACCTATCACATTTTTAGTCGGTATAAATTTCTCAGGATAGATATTTTTCAAATACCAATCAAAACTTTTGCAACGCAACTTCTTACGTAACATTACACGATGCGTTATGTCACCAATATCGGGATGAAATTTCAAGTCTGGACGATTAAGGAAGAAAAGATTTACATATTCATCCATCCATACGAGCGCCATGCGTGCGGTATTAATGCCATGTGTGTCGCGATCATTTGGAAATCTGAAATTTTTTTTCAGAAAGTGGTAGGTTAGTTAGTACAAGCGTTCTGAAAATAATGTAACGCAATTATTTAAAATTTAAATGGTGCCTAATCGCCCAAGAACGGATGTACATAGTGCGCTTTGCCAAGAGCTTGGCATTACAAACTTAAGCACGCCTAATGTTAAAAATATTTGAAAGTTTGGCTTTGCTTAACGTTACACAAACTCTACGTAAATGCGGGCTAGAACCGTCTTATACAAAAAAGAGATAGTCACCTCTTTTTAGTCATAACCAGTGTTGCCATTTAGTGCTTTTGGAGCCAGATCTAGCCCTTTTTTTGCGTTTGTTTGCCCCTTTTTGGCTCCAAATCTATTTGGGCGATACGTATTGTGACATTTGTAATGTGTTTTATATGTGTCGAGGTTTTATTTTATTTTATTCGTTATGTATGATGCGGCGACTCGGTACTCAACTGATAACAAAAACTTTAATCGATAAACTGTGTCATGAAGCTGTATATTTGCTTTCCAGCTTGTGCAACAGCATAATGTCACCTTCTAAGAGTTTAACTTCGGATTATAATAAATTTTTGTCTCCCGTACCTTACTTTCATTATACCTTTGAAGAATATATATTTTTTTTTGGTTTTAATTGACACCGCATACGCAAGCGTCGGTTGGCAAGGTGCTTTAAAGAGCCCTTATACTGCCAGGTTATCTTTCAATTTCGTTATTTGTATAACACCACGCCAGCCACAATATTATTAAAATATGTATATTTGAAAATTCAATTTAATTTTTTATGGGCGTCACGTCAGATATTCCGTTAGTTTATGTATTTGTTAAAATTTAAGGTTAGGTTTTTTATTGGCACCACGCCATTTTTCCAATATTAAGTTATATGTAAATCGATTTGGTATTATGTGGCCCACGCCATTTTATAAATTCCAGTTTTTCAAATGCTTTCAATTATACTTTGATGATTCAATTATTTAGTATTTTTTAATATTTTTAATTAGATTTCTGCCATTTCGCCTCCCACACCATCCGCCATTTTATTCTCAACCGCATGAATATAGTCCTTTAATAACACGCGGTTGAGTTGTGGGGAAAATCGAACTTGACCCGGCGACGTTACAAAACGAAGTGGTTGAAGAATATATACGAATAAAAAATAAGATAAATGTATAGACGAATTCATTAAAAGAAGGATATGTAATATATCTCGCGACTTCATAATTAAATTAATAGAGCAATTAAGGTAACGCTTGCCGCACAATATAGAAACGCTTAGCAAAATAGATTTCTTTTCGGTTGAAAACACACTGAGAATTGTAAAAACCTCAAAGGTTTTCATATTTCACAAATGAGAAAAAACAAGTATAGCATTGATGAAATAACTAGGTTAGAAATGCAGTGGAAAAATATCTATCTCCAAAATTGGAAAAACGTGACTTCAGCATTGAGATTTTGGTTTGATGTTAAACAGTATAATTCCAAAAGCTTGTCCATTTTGTGCTGCCACTAAGTAATACTGAAGTTGCAAGAACGTTTTCAAACATAAGTCTGATAAAAGCAAACACAGAAACAAAATGAGTTTACAAACAGCGATGGTAACTAGGACATGTTTCTGAATTTCACTTCTTCATCAGCTAGCTTCTCGGGAGCTGAGTATTGAACTCGAATCTCCAACATTCATACCAGTGTAAAGGCAGATGCCTTTAACCACTCAGCCATATGAATGCCTCGCTGAAACAGAAAAATGGCCTAGTAACCATCGCCGTTTGTAAACTTTGCAATTTTTCTTTAAATATCAATAACAAAAACCATTGTATAAAGCAATATGAGCCAGGCTCGCAAATTACATAGACAAAATGAGTTTAGTTATGTTGAATTCGTTTCTGACCATAAGAAGTGATCTTAAACGGCTGAGTAAATGCTGTGATGACTTTGAAGTAAACAACGATCTCTTAAATGAACACAAAAAATATTTATGAGTGTAGCAAATGAGGACGAAATCATAGATTTTGAAGTCTAAGGCTCTTCAAACATATCTCGCAGGACGCTAAAAATTTAAAATTTAAATTAATTTTCATGGGCCACCATTTTGGCAAGTCGTGTTTTTGGCGACCCTATAGCCGTGCCGTCATTGTAGTAGCGTGAAAAATACTGTTTACTTTTTAACGATGCCTTACCGCCAAATGGCAAAAACAAAAGGTTAAAAAAACGTATTTTTGTTATTAAAAAATATAAAATGAACCATAAAAACAGTATTATTTATGTACCTCTCTTGTACGTTATTTGTTGTTTACTGTACCTTTTTCATAACTTTGTTTAAGTTTGATTTGAAATAAATGTGAAAACTTAGATTAAAAAATATACATATACTTTTAGCTCTTTTTGCAAGTGGTTTTGGATTTTCTTGAAGAAATTTAGCTCTTTCTAGCCCTTTTTTTCTAGATTCTAGCCCCAAAGAAATTTTTTTCTGGCAACACTGGTCATAACTGATGTCAATTGGAATAAAATAGTCACTCGCAGTAAATGAGAAACCGTCATATGGAAATGGGAATAGTCAATTGTAAATGCGAAAGTATCACTTCAATATGATAATAGTCAAATGCAAATGAGAAAGTAGCAAATGATTATGCGAAAGCGTTATATGGATATGAGAAAGCGTCAGATGCAAATGCGAAAGCTTTATATGGAAAATTGCAGACGTCCGAAAGATTTATTTAGTTGTCAGTTCCTGAAGTGGCGTTGATCGACCGAGAGGGGATATTTTAGGTCAGTTGTTCAACGTTGGTAAGAGCAGATGAACTATTTAAAAGGCTAAATTTTGTTTCGACCGGTAAGGCCATTCGAGAAGTGCTGCATTTAGCACAGTGCTCGCCCATGCTGATACCCATCGAGACTCATTCGGGAATAGTAAAAACAAAGGCGTAGGATCACATTACCAATTTTGGAATCACGTGTGCACACTGGTACAATGAAGAATGCTGCATTGCAACTGAAAGAAAAAACGCTGCCTACAGTGCTAGGTTAAAATCGAACGCATCAAGACAAGTGTGTGAACGCTACCACGATTTAAAAAGAGGAAGCGAGGCGCTTGTACAGAAAGAAAAAAAACAGAGGCAGAATGGCGTGAGTGCCAGGAACAACGCCCATACATTTCACAAAAATTCAGCGACATGATGACATCAGATGAGGCGGCTCTGGGAGTGTTCAACAGAAAAGCTCTACAAAAGATTTACGGATGCAAATGAAAGATGTTGCTCCAGCTAAGAAAGTATTTTTATCAAAACCCGCCTACGGAAGCAGAGGAAGAGGACCAGTTAGCGCAGCGAAGAGGGGACTAGCGCGCTTTGTTGGACCGCTATTACCGTTTAAACAGTTAAGCGCCAATTAAGTTAGTAAGAACCCACAGTGTGGGAATACAATTTTTTGTGTGACAAGATTTAACATCACGAGAAAGCGTGATAAAATAACAAAAGTTTTAATTTCCACACCGTGGAGCATTCTCAAAAATACATTCTGAAATAAGGCGTTCTTCACAAGATTGCTTTCACAAAGCCTCCGATTTTGTTCTATAAAATTGTTTGATATTGCAGTTGCACAGTTAGACAGTTCCATTTCATTAGCAAGAGACTGTATTTAAAATTAAGAAGTATAAGTAAAAAAACTGTCTGAAGGGAAGCAACACTTGTTTAAACATTTAATGTTGAAAAGCTATTCAATACACATATTGCTTTTTGTTTGTAAAGGGATAATGCACCGAAAAGAATATTTAAGTTTATTTTCTGTTTTTTAAATTTAAGGATACTTAAAGTACAAGGCGGGCATTGAAGGGTGGGTTTGAGCCACAGGAAGAACACCATCAAAAACTGTTTAATAAAGAGTTTTTTCAATAAGAAACCAAGTTTTTTTGCGGTATCGCCCTTCGCCACTGGTTCCAAGTGTATTTCTGACATGAAAAGCTTTTATATTGGGTCCCAGGCCATATGGGAATAGATGGGAATGAAAAAGCAGATGAAATAGCTAAAAAGAGCGCATCCCTTGAAACTTGCTCCGTAGACGTCCCAATTAGATTGGCCAAGAGTAAGAAAAGGCGAGAGGTGTAAGATCAAGCGGGAAAGGCGTGGGTTCAAGCGTAGGGCTGTAAAGTTTCGAAGATTATATGTAGGTCTTACAACCTTTGACTAACAAAGTTGCTTCTATAATTAAAAAGAGAGGACTGTAGACTCATGACGGGTATTCTGACTGGACACTGCCTTCTGGCGTCACATGCCTTTAAATTAGGCTTGGTCAGTGAAAGCAGATGTAGGAAGTGCGGGTTGGAGGGGGAAACGATCGATCACGTCTTTTGTTCGTGCCCTGCGCTTGCCAGGCTAAACTCCAGCTATTAGGAGTGATACAGCTGTCAGATCTAGAGGCAGCAAGTGGCTTAAGTCCTAAAAAGCTTCTGGTATTTTCCAGGAGGACGTAGTTATTTTTTAACATAGGTCCTGGTTTTTGATAGCGGTTTTCAGTTTGGTCGTTAAAATAGGTTTCTTGAAACACTACTGACTCATTCAGTCTATGTGAGGTCCTCATAGACCGGCCAGTTCAACCTAACCTAACCTATATCGCGCCGTGTATTTGTTTGTTTTATTCAAATTACAATATGTTTATATTTGAGGACTACTGAGTTAAAGATCTTAAATTTGAATTAATTTACGGACTTCGTTTTTTTGATTCCGACTGATATTTATGCATACAAAAAATTTATTTGGTCTCACCCTAAAACTGCTCTGAGTGAAATAAACACTTTATGTAATATAGATGCAAATATTTTACTTACTCATATGGATGAAAATCCCGAAAAACATGTCCCACACGCGAACAAGGTATCGTTTCGATGGTACCACCACATTGCCAAATTCTAAATGACATCTCCAAATTTTCACCACCCCAGCCGTCCATCTAAGATAAGGAATATGTTAACTACGGTACATTCTTTCAAATAAAATACATATGTATCGGCGCTACATGATAATCTTAAGGTAAAGGAATTCGCTGTAACATTGTAAATCTGCGAACTAACTCAAAATAGTTCCCGAAATAGTTCCAAAATAATCCTCGAAAAAGTTCCGAAATTATTCTGTTTGGAAAAGATAGCAATACAATTCAAGATATGTGACCCGGCCTATGAAAAGGTGGCTTATGACTCAAAAAAGAAATTGCGAGAAACAGCTTTTAAAGATAAACAATGAATTTCTTCAATTTCTTAGTAGTAGTAATTATTGTTGAGTCATAAGCCACCTTTTCATAGGCCGGGTCACATATAGTCATAAAATGATCCGTAGACAATTCTGAAAAAATTCCGAAATGATACTGAAACAGTCCCGAAGTTATCCCTACAATAATTCTGAAAACAAGTTGAAATCGTTACAATTTAGTCAAGCTGTGATTCTCAAAATAATCCCGATATAATCGGAGTGATTCCTAAACAATTTCGAAACTATTCCGAAATATTGCCAAATAATCCTTAAATAGTCCCGAAACAGTCCTGAAATGAGTTCATCACAATTTCCAAATAGTGCAAAACTGTACCGTATAAATCCTAAACAATCCTTTAAAAAATGCCGAGAGCCATTGCGTATCGAATTGGGCCAAATCGCTTCCCAAAACCATCAGTAGCCAGATTTATATCGTCTCAGGTTCAACTCCACCTATGCAAGGCGAACTCTGTCAAAAATATAAATGTAAGCGTTTAAATATTAGGAAGTAAGGCTCTGGTAACCCCAAGTTTTTTACAGAAGGAGGGAATGAGAAGAGTTTTAAGTCTCGACAACATCATCTCAAATCATAAAGTGCTAGCTTCGGAGACTATTTATTCACATATTTAAAAGGCAAGGCTCTAGCACCTCTATGTACTCTTCAGTAACAGATCTAAAATACCTCAATTTCGAATGCCCTCATTAAATGGCACTGAACTCTCCCTCTCAACGAAAGTAATGTACCTTAGCGTCGATATATGCAAGAACCTAAACATAAAAGTCATTATTGATAGGAGAGAAGAGAAGGCATACATTTTAAAGAGAAAAGTTAGCAGAAACTGGGGCTTAAGGCCAAAGCTTATGATGTGGCGGTCATAAGACCCATCCTAGCGTACGGAGTGTTAATGTGGTGGCCAGCACTGAAAAAGCAAAACAACATCAAGAAACTAAACATGATACTACGGGCAGCATGCGCGGGGGAAACAGGAGCACTTAGATCGAGTTCAACGGAGGCGCTGAATGTTCTCCTTATCCAGTTGCTATTGGACCTCCACATACGCCTGACAACTAATATATCAGCCAACAGACTTAGGGAGTCAAGCAGTTCGAACGAAAAGCTGTATGACCACAGTGGCATCCTAAGAATGCTCCCCAACGTGAATGAGACTACAAACTATTGGACTGATCAGCCGACAAAGTGTACAAAGGGGGCCCAACGTCTCCCCTCACTTATGGGTCCAAAATGGACTGCGGGGGTTTCTTCCGAACAGTTAAAACCCGTAATATCCATCCGTCATCCAAAGTCAGCAGAGATAATAGGTATAGTGGGCCTATATTTTCCTGTTAGAGAATCAGTTAAGAGAAAGTGAGATAATAATAATAATAACAGCGCTCAAAGCATTAGATTACCCATATACGTACTCTTAAGCCGTCGAAAACTGAAGAGGGCAAGCGAGCGAATCTTGCGCCCATCACGCTCACTTTGATACCAGATCACTGTAACATTGATGGCAATGAAAAATTGGATGACTGACAAGGGCCGATGCATCGTTAGACACCTCTGTGGCAGTAAGAGTGCACCGGCTACTATCATCAATAAAGAGTGGCATTCTTGTCAATTTCCAGAAAACCGCATTTCGAAATTGCTACTCTACGGAGGCCTGTGAAATCACCAAGCAGAGATGGCCTGACTACAAAAAAATTTACACGAAACGGTAGAGCGGGATATACAATTACATGTATTAATACCAGTTTTAAAAATTTTAAGTCGGAACCTAACGATTTTTTACTCGTACAGTTTCCTAAATTTGTGCCAGGTACTTAATTTACAAATCACTCACCTGTTCATCATAGCTGCCACTCTCCCAAAAGTAACGGCGATCGATAGCAAACAGCCCACCTGCCATAGTCGGACTATAGGCCGGACATATTTGACGTGGTTGATCACATTCACGCGCTTGACGTTTCTTCTCACGATCCGACACCTCAATCCAATCAAAATGCCCCGACCATTCAAAACCACCTACTTGAAATGATTTATAACCATTCGTGCTATATTGAAAATCTTTTGAATCGATCACATCAATTATGGGCACCAATACGCTTGTGCGTGAGTCTTTAATACGCTGTAAAAGTGGTTCACACCAACCAATATTGGCTTCACAATGAGCATCTAAAAATATTAAAACATCACCGGTGGCAATGCGTGCACCAGCCAAACGAGCGCGTATCAAACCGAGCCTAGAAAGGAGGAAGCAGAAAATAAGAAAATTAAATAAATTAAATGTATTATATTAATATATAGTAGGAAATTTTAGAAAATATACAAGATATCAAATGGCAAGTGACGCAATTGCAGATCGTCCAGCAAATAAATATAAATAACAAATGTTATGGGTATTATAACTTGCTAGATACCCATAGATATAATGTATATAATTAGTAATATAAGTTGCTTTTTTTTTGCAAACGAGCTTGAAAAAAAAACGCTGCAGCTAGCTAAACAGTTTCATCGTGGCGGAACCATACAGATGCAGTAGCGTAACAATAGGATGGAAGGGGTGCCAAATGCCACGGGCCCCGACTTAAGAGAGCCAAGAAGACGTGAGCTCAAAAATAGCTTGTTCAAAGTGAACATGTTTTATAGAGTATTGGACATTATTATAAACCAACTGAAATCGCGTTTCATTCCAATGAATGAAACTGTTTCAAACTTCAGCGTTTTCCACTTTAAATGTTTTAAATGACACTGATCTATTGAAAAAAAATCTCTAGAATTTGTTGAGATATATAAAAAAGACAAATCTGAATCAATTGCCAGAGAAATTCTAAGTTTTCGATCCACTTTCAGAGACGAAATAGAAAAGCGTTGTTTTATGTCTTGAACCTTTCTTGAAGTATGCACTATTTTACTGTTATTTCTTACTATTCCTTACAATTATTTGATTTTTATAGATTGTTAAATTTAATTTTTTATATACACTATTGTTGTTATTTATTATTTTTAAGTATTAAGTTTTCATAATTTAAAATTAAATTTTATTTTATTAAATATAAAAATTTTAAATGTTTTGAATTATTGCTGAACGATCATTTTCAGAACTAAATTTGATTAAAACCTATTTAAGAAACTATATGAGATAAGACAGGTTATGTAACTTGATGTATTGAAAATTCTATGGCCCTTTTGCGGAACAGAGATCTCGAAAAAAAAATTTGTTTTCTTAAAAAATATCTTATCGAAATTAAATTGTTATTTTGATTTCATTGTAAATGCATGCAGGTTTCCTCATGATGTTGTTCCTTCACCGAAAATCTAGCGAATAGATGGTTAATGCATTGATATATTATGTTCTATGGATGAGTGTGAAGTTTCCCATATGCATTGGGCTAGCGTGGACTACAGACCATTCTTTCTTGCGTGAGAAGGAAGTGCATATTTGAGGTGTTGAGAAAAACGCGAAAGACATTGCTAAAAATAGAGATTTAATTTTGTATTTTTCAACCACTATTGGAAGGTTGACTTTTGTAAACCACTAAGTATTGTTAATTGAAAAATGATTTTTTAACTTTTTTTTTCAAAAAAAATGCACTTTTGTTGTTTTGGTTTTGCAAAATTTGACAGATATAATATTTCGTTTAAACAAAAATGGCACATTCGTGACTTTGGCATTGTACCGACGATATGGTGTAAGTTTATCAGCTAGTTGGCACTTTTTTAGATGCTTTGACATTTCTACTTCTGGCGCAGTACGTTATTGACACGCAACCAGAGAATCACAAAAACAAAATACATGGAATGCGTGTATTTGTTTGTTATCTGCACATTCGTATGTGCATTACATTCACTCATTCACAATAGTGCCCTATTTTGGTCGACTGTTGCTTAACCGATTTCATCTCAAACTGCTTAGCCAACTGAACTAGCTTACTTCGTGTTGGTGCTTTCTATGCAATTCGATAATCTACCCAGTGTTTTATTCAGGGGCGGAAACTGTTATTCCTTTTATAATATAATTATTTGCAAAACTATTAATTTTGGACTTTTAATATATTTGGATAAAGAAAAAAATTATTTTCGGATTTTTATTACCTGAGGCCGATAGAACTAGTTAAACTCGGACTTTTAAAATAAATGTCCGGAAATAAAAGTTAAATCGGACTTTTATTTTTTAAGGTTAAATTTAAAGTCCGGCTTGATAAAAAGAAACGGCTTATCCGAAATCAAATTTTTTTTTAATTCGGATAAGCCGTTTCGTTGTTATCAAGCCGGACTTTTATTTTGGCCTTAAAAATAAAAGTCCGGATTTAACTTTTATTTCCGAACTTTTATGTTTAAAAGTCCGAGTTTAACTAGTTCTATCGGACTCAAAAAATAAAAATACATATTTTACTTTTATATTTGGACTTTTATGCAAAAAGTTCGATAAATAACAAGTAAGGAAAGCTAAGTTCGGGTGTAGCCGAACATTACATACTCAGCTGAGAGCTTTGGAGACAAAATAAGGGAAAATCACCATTTAGCAAAATGAACCTAGGGTAACCCTGGAATGTGTTTGTATGACATGTGTATCAAATGAAAGGTGTTAATGATTATTTAAAACGTAGTGGGCCTTAGTTCTATAGGTGGACGCCTTTTCGAGATATCGCAATAAGGGTGGACCAGGGGTGACTCTAGAATGTGTTTGTACGATATGGGTATCAAAAAGTTAAAAGTATTAATGAGGGTTTTAAAAGGGAGTAGCCCTTAGTTGTATATGTGAAGGCGTTTTCGAGATATCGACCAAAATGTGGACCAGGGTGACCCAGAACATCTTCTGTCTGGGTACCGCTAATTTATTTATATATGTAATACCACGAACAGTATTCCTGCCAAGATTCCAAGGGCTTTTGATTTCGCCCTGCAGAACTTTTTCATTTTCTTCTACTTAATATGGTAGGTGTCACACCCATTTTACAAAGTTTTTTCTAAAGTTATATTTTGCGTCAAAAAACCAATCCAATTACCATGTTTCATCTCTTTTTTCATATTTGGTACAGAATTATGGCATTTTTTTCATTTTTCGTAATTTTCGATATCGCAAAAGTGGGCGTGGTCATAGTCGGATTTCGGCCATATTTTATACCAAGATAAAGTGACTTCAGATAAGTACGTGAACTAAGTTTAGTTAAGATATATCGATTTTTGCTCAAGTTATCGTGTTAACGGCCGAGCGGAAGGACAGACGGTCGACTGTGTATAAAAACTGGGCGTGGCTTCAACCGATTTCGCCCATTTTCACAGAAAATAGTTATCGTCATAGAATCTATGTCCCTACCAAATTTCACAAGGATTGGTAAATTTTTGTTCGACTTATGGCATTAAAAGTATTCTAGACGAATTAAATGAAAAAGGGCGGAGTTACGCCCATTTTGAAATTTTCTTTTATCTTTGTATTTTGCTGCACCATATCATTACTGGAGTCGAATGTTGACATAATTTACTTTTATACTGTAAAGATATTAAATTTTTTGTTAACATTTGACTTAAAAAAAAATTTTTTTAAAAGTGGGCGTGTTCGTCATCCGATTTCGCTAATTTTTATTTAGCACACATATAGTAATAGGAGTAACGTGCCTACCAAATTTCATCATGATATCTTCAACGACTGCCAAATTACAGCTTGCAAAACTTTTAAATTACCTTCTTTTAAAAGTGGGCGGTGCCACGCCCATTGTCCAAAATTTTTCTAATTTTCTATTTTGCGTCATAAGGTCAACGCACCTACCAGTTTCATCGCTTTATCCGTCTTTGGTAATGAATTATCGCACTTTTTCGGTTTTTCGAAATTTTCGATACCGAAAAAGTGGGCGTGGTTGTAGTCCGATTTCGTTCATTTTAAATAGCGATCTGAGATGAGTCCCAGGAACCTACATACCAAATTTCATCAAGATACCTCAAAATTTACTCAAGTTATCGTGTTTACAGACAGACGGACGGACGGACGGACGGACATGGCTAAATGAATTTCTTTTTTCACCCACATCATTTTGATATATAGAAGTCTATATCTATCTCGATTAGTTTATGCCGTTACGGATTACCGTTATGCGAACAAAGTTAATATACTCTGTGAGCTCTGCTCAGCTGATATAAAAAGGATGCATATTCGATATGATATTGCTATAGGGATACCTGAGAACTCAAATATTTTCACCTAGGACAATTTTTTGACCCGGACTTTTTCGACTCCGAAAAAAATTATTATTATTTTCCGCCCCTGGTTTTATTTCCACTAGCTTACAAAAAAAACCGCTATAGTTATATATGTACAGGCATTGCATTTCATTGGATATATCATGTCATAGTCATTGAATTAACATGAACAAAGTAAATATGAAATACAATATTTTATTATTTGTTTTGTATAGAAAGAAATCAAAAGACGAGAATTCAGCTGTTCCAATAATATTTGCTGCTGTCTTAAGATATGCACGCGTGTTTGATCTGCTTATCTAAACAAGGGGTTCTCGAACTTTTAAGAGCGTCGAACATTCGTTTTAGACAATGCGACATCAAATTAATAAGTCACGGAAATGTTAACGTGATTGCCAACTTTTGTTAAACAAATAGATTAACCAACATACGTTGCCTGGCCGAAAATTGACTAGCTACATATGTGATTTGGCTGCACTGTATGCCATTCTGCACATTCCACCTGTAGACCTGCTGGCAAAGAACATAACGTTAACAACTGCAACGAGGCTCAGTTCCTCGGGGCAGCTTGAGCGCAGACCACACGGCCATATTAGTATAGCGTCATCAATAATAAGACGAGCAGACTTCCTGATTCCGTAGCTGCGCTCGAAGGGGCTATCTTAGAGCCACAATAGAGATGGATGGTTGGCGCAAGGGTGCCCAAATGGCGGACGAGGCGATAAACATGCACGCCGATGGTTCCAAAGTAGTGGAAGGAGTAAGGTCCGCGGTATATTGTGCTATTCTGGAAATAAACATATCCTACAAGCTGTCAGATCACTGCAGCGTTTTTCAGGTGACAGTAGTAGCAGTAACCAAAGCAGTAGAAAACACTGGAAGAAAATAGCTTATAATGCAGCCGCGTCAACTTTCATATTATCAGCCAAGCAGCAATTAAGGCAAAAACCTCGCATAGCACAGCATCTAAAAGTGTGTTAGGAGTGTAAGCAATCCCTGAAAAGAATCAGGATAGGCAGAAGCATACATCTATTTTGCGTCCCAGGGCATATGGGAATAGATGGGAATGAAAAATAAAGTTACTCCTGGTCACGTGCAATAGTGTCAATGGAACTAACGTCAATTGACATTAATGCGCTTTTGAAAGGAATTAATGTCAATGACACTAATTCGAAATCCGAAAGAGAACTAATGCCAATTGACTTAAGTACGCTTTTGGGGCTATTTGACGCCGCCCACGCAAAAAGGAGCTGGGAGTAATAAGACTATGACTTGCGTTTTGGTTGTTAGTCCAAATCTGCCGGCGTTTTTTTCTACACTGAAGGAAATGGTGCTAGTAAAATCAACAAATCCGTTCTGTTGTTCTTGACTTAACGAAGATTCGGTGAAATTGATCGAATTATGGTTAATTCGACCGAGTTCTTTGTCAAGCGAACAAATTAGTTTAGTCATTTCAACAGAAGAGAAATTGTCGCTCTTAAGTTAACAAAATTCTGTAAAATTGACAGATTCCTAATCAATCTAACTGATTTTTTTGTTAACACAACTGATCTCACTGGTCATTTCAACAGCGATCAACAGTCAAGACATGAGCAAATTTCAAAGAGAATTTTACGCTCACTGCGCTCTCTACTTTGTACTTATGTATGCTGTGTACTGTATGTATGCACATATTTACGTATGTATATGGCGGCCGCCGTGGTGTGATGGTAGCGTGCTCCGCCTACCACACCGAAGACCCTGGGTTCACAGCCCCGGGCAAAGCAACATAAAAATTTTAGAAATTAGGTATTTCAATTAGAAGAAAATTTCCTAAGCGGGGTCGCCCCTCGGCACTGTTCGGCAAGCACTCCGAGTGTATTTCTGCCATGAAAAGATCTCAGTGAAAACTCATCTGCCTTGCAAATGCCGCAACATAGGTACTTTCGTACAAAGCTGTCGCAACAACTTTTTTTGTTCATTTGACTACTAAAACGGTCAATTACGAATCAAAGATTTGTGCGCGGTTGATTCAACATCTTGTTGCGATGGATAAAAATTTACAGAAATTTCGGTTGAATTGACCCGTATTTCGGTTGATTTTACCAGTCTTTTTCTTTCAGTGTAATTTTTAGAATTTATTCAAAAAATATTCTAATATCGTATCTTAATATGAATAGAAAATTTGTAATTAAAAAACCGCGCATTTTTTTATTCCAAATTTTCCCCTGCGGCGCTTTTTTTATTTTCATAATTATTGTTAAATAGAATTTTAAATCTAATTGTAATAGACAACAAATATTTGGAATTAAAATATGTGCGACTTTTATTCTAAAGATCGCTGGTGGTGTCTATAAAAGTTTTGACATTAAGTCGCTTTTGCAAAAAGAACTTATGTCATTGACGTTGATTCCAGCGTGATTCTGACGTTAATTCTCTTTAGGAAATGGAGTTATCGTCATTGACGTTAATTCTCTGACTGGACACTGCTTTCTTGTGTCAAATGCCTTTAAATTAGCTTGCTCAGTGATAGCAGGTGTAGGAAGTCCAGGTTGGAGGAGGAAATTATCACCTTTTTTGGTCGTTTTAGAAAGTTCCCCAGAAAGTTGCGAACAGGACGAAGTTATTTTATAACATAGGTCCTGGTTTTTATAGGGTTTTTAATTTGGTCGTTAAACAAACTTCTGGTAACACTACGGACTCATTCAGTCTATGTGAGGTCCTCACGTACCGGCCAGTTCAACCTAACCTAACCTATGAGAATTGGTTCTCTCCCCACTTCTTATTACCCTCTCTCTCATCCTCTTCTACTCTATCCTCCATTTTCCTTTATCTTCATTCCACTCACGGCTACCCCGGTCTCAAACTTCAATTTCCACTCCCATTCTTGCTTTCCTTCTCCACTTCGACTCCCACACCTACTCCAAGTCCCACTCTTGAGTCCAGTGCCCTTTCAAACTCTTACTTCTTCAACAAAAACAAGCCGAAGTTCCTCATATATAGAATCTCTAAACCAATATTGCGCTGATATAGCGAATTTAAAATGTTTCTGATTGTGGGCGTTGCACCTCCTATTTTTCTGAGATTCAATACAGATCGATAAGTGTATATACGTACACACAAACATCAATACTTTGTTCAAATTTTGAACTTCAAAACCGACTCAGATTTTCTTAAAATGAAAATTTATATTTTATAAAATACTTTGTCTCATCATACCAATTATATGAAAGAAAAGAGTAAATTTGATAACTCACCCTTGGGGTACCCAGGGCCAAGACGGACAATTGAGACTGAAGGGGTTGCCAGCGCAATTTATAGCTTCTACCACCCAATTGTCAACCTCATCTACTTGTGGCGAGTCCTGTTAATTTAACAGACCAAGGGGCGAGTCAGGTGGCCTAAAAGGTTTCACGTGGTCATATTAAATCGTTCCCGCTTTGGTCGGGCTAGAACCGTAATGATACTGTTTTTTGGAACGTACGGGATCATTATCCAGCAAGAGGCCATCACATTAATGAGAAGAAAAAGAAGGGTAGACAAGACGGCAGCTGTTTCGATTATATCTAGTAAATCTCTTGAAAGCCTTTTCTCTGGGAAGTGGGATTCGACCCGTACTGCTGCGATGATTAATCTGTTGACAAATAGACGCGACCAAAGCCACTTGTTGTTGTTGTACAACTTTTTTTCCCTATTGCGTTTTTCTGCATATATGTATTTGTAATTTCTTTCAGGACATACAGATATTAGAAAGTGCCTAAGGGTGTAGACCCGCCCAATTTATTAAAAATATTGCAAATCCTTTAAAGTACTCAGTAATCACGTAAACCTATTGTGATAATTTCATCAAAAAAACGTACATGAAAGCATACAGTGGCTCCAAATTAAAGCTGACGTTTAAGCCTTCCTAAGGTGCTCGTCTCATACTCTGTAATTTCAACCTTTGCACCTTTCCATCAATTCATTACTGCTGTTGGTTGTGTAACCGATAAAAACTCCCCAAAGTTTATGGAAGTATTATGGATGTGCTCAGCCTTTCACGGAAATTCATCTGCTCTGGTATTAGCACTTTCTGGTACCAACCAGAATCCCACGTAAACGATTTTTTACATCTCAAACCTTTTGTATTTTACTTCTGATGCGGTTGATTTTTTTTTGTTAAGCCTAATACATGGCATTTCAAAGATCTTCAGCCCGTTTGTTGTCGTCATCTACGTGAGCTGAACCCTTTTACAAAAACGAATGTATTCTACACATATTAAACTGAAGAGGATCTGACGGGCCCAAGCTCAATAAGTAAGTAAATTTTTTTGTATGGAAAAAAAACTGAAACACCCTTCGGAAAATATTGACAAAAGCCATTTTTTTTAATTTTTAGCGACCTCTAACTTGTACTGTTGGACTAAAATCGATTGCATAATCAAACAAATTCAGAGAACTCCAAATAAAAAGTTCGAAATTTTCATAAAATTTTTTCAAAAGCGTTTTTCAGATTGGTTTGTATAGTTTTAGTTTTTTCGATATTTTAGAAAATAACACAAAGAGAAAAAATTACCATTACCACCATCAGCATCGATAAGACCCCCCAGTGGGTTAAGGGGCTAGAGTAATCCCGCGTAGGTATGCCTGTCATAAGAGGCGACTAAAATACCAAATTGATTCAAGGGGTTGTGTAGCGCAACCCTCTCAAGGGGTTGCCAGCGAACTCCTGATGAATCTTGGGGGTGGGAGGCTGGATGGCCTAGAAGGTTTCATGTGGTCATACCAAATCGTCCAGAGATGGTCGGGCTAGTACTTTATGGTGCTTGGTACCGGAACGTACCGGATCTGTATCCGGCAAAGGATGATCAACATCGATAACATTCACCAAGGTCTTCGCTACAACAACAATAACAACAGCATCGATAAGAGTTTTTAAACGCTTTGATGCTCGAGGAGAGCGCTGAGTAAATCATCCATCATTCAACACTTCGCTTTTCTATGGAACCCTTGAGTTCCGCGTATCTTACTTTGTGAAACTCTGATCTAAAGAAGCGACTGTTTGTGCGTGCAATGACGTTTGGCTTTATTTATCTGCTGCGCCGCGTATTCTAATTTAAACAAAAAAAAACGTATAAACAAATAAAAGTATAACAAACAAAGAAGTGTTAGAACACCTGGCGGCAACAAGTTTAAGTTAGAAAGTCAAGTCTTAGTTGCTTATAACCATAAGTCTATTGATACATATAAAAAAAGCTGTTTTCAAAACTAGTAATTCGTGGTTAAATGTTGAAATCAAAGTTAAAGAGCTCAGCTCTGTAAATGCTTCTCGAATTTGAATTTGAACATCTTCGAAATTACTATTTGATGGGGATGCTATTCGACTATGATTAACAGCATTGTGTAAATATAGCGTCATATGTACATAAATATGCAAGAGCAGAACAAAGAGGTCCGATCAATAGTTAGCTAAGCTTGATTATAAATGCAGTAGGCATCAGAATTCCGAAGCCTATCAAATCATAGATGGACTCATCAAGAAACATTCCTTGCTATTTGAATTATATTGCAAATAAGTAGCTCATCGATGATTGGGCAATGCGAGACGACGCTGCCATAACTGATGTTCTGCTATGTACGAATAAAAAGCCTGAGGGCGAAGATATCGCCGCCAGCTGGATATATTGACGAAACAGTGTGCCTAAGCAAATGGCCACCAGAAAGTTTTAAGTACAGATCAAAGCTGCATTTTATTCCTGCCTTCTTCGAATAGTCAGCTTTTTTTATGCAATTTTTCCATGTTTTCCAACATATCATCGGCTTATATTCAATATCTTCCATCCGCAATTTTAACGAAAACGATTTTTAAATGGTAAAATTATCTTTAAATCAGCTTTTATATATGACATTAATGTCAACTTTAAAACTTAACTTAAATGATATTGTGGTGAATGTTGACATCAATATGCTGTTAGTAAATAATCGCAACAACGAAACACAGCAAGCAGCGACACCTATGTACTGGGCAACGAAGAGATATCTCACATACACACATGTAGTAATAAGCCGAAGTAGTTGCTCACACATACACACGCATATAGCTAGTAGAAAAGCATGAACTACAAATATACATGTATATAGCTGCTAACCAAGCATGATATACAACTGTTCGCGAAATTACTAGACCTTAGGATAATGGGTGAAACAGAAAACCGAGAGTATAAAAGCAGCGCAGCTGAGGAATCAGTTTTATTTAAACACGCATTAGTTGTGAAGTACATATTGAAGTATAATTGTACTACTCCCAAAGTAGACTAAATAAACACCATATTGCAATACTGAATATGGGAGTTATTTATTCCAACGTATTTTATAAAAAATTTGTTTCAAAAGCAAACCCTCTATCAGCATACCCTTTCATACCCTGCTTTACTCGAGCATAGAAACCTATAGCTTTAATCGCAACACGTTGGGTTGCAATGGCGTAATAGGTTCGGATAGACATAAGCTTCCGTATTTCAATATTATCAGTCTCGAAAAAATATTTTGATTGCGCCAGGTCTGTCTGTCCGTCCGTGCGCTGTTGACGTTATTGATAATACCTGCCTTGAGAATCAACATCAAGTTCGAAGGCCTTTCCCATTATTACAAGGCATCATTCTCAAAACATGGTTCGACATAAACGCTACTCTAAAAAAAATTAATATTGTTCTTGCTCTACAATAACCTTTATCCACAAACTAAACTAAGCTGAATTTAGAATAAAAAACTGGTTTGAATACACAACGGAATGTTTTATCATCCACTGTGGTACTTCATATATAATTAGCAATTTGCAATATAGCTGCCAAAACCGTTTTTTTGCTCTCCTGAAAAACTGGGTCTTTGTGGATAGAGGGTAGCCGACGATATGTATTTTTGTTTTCTATTTGAAAATATACACTCATAATGCTATTCCGCGAGGTGCTATAAAGTATGATTTTTAGTCATTTGGCGACAACCATAAAATAAGTAAACATTTCTGGTAGCAAATATCATTTCTGTCCCCTCGTAAACAGCAAAAATGTTGACATTGGAAGAGCTATAATAAGAAATCCTGCACTTATCTGAAATCAAGACCCCAAAGTGGCAACTGCTTCATAGTCCGGTAGAGAACTTTCAATTTTGGAGACTAAGTAGAAAAAAGTTGCTATTAGCTGACTGAGCAGCGATGCATTCATCCGTGTTGGTCAGTCACATTTACAGCTAGCGGGGCTATCACTGAAACTATCAGAGTTAGTTAACGTGAATCCAAAGAAAGGTGACTTAGCGATGGGAGCCCCGGAGTATGTACTAAAAGTGTAGAAATTTTGAAATTTTTATGGCACCCCTTTGTATTTCACACCAACACGGAAATAGCAACGACAATTTTTTAGCTATACCAGCCATTTTCAAAAACGTTTTCGAAAAAAAAATTGTGAAGCTTTAGGTTTCTCAAAATTCAGATTGATTTTTGACAATTTTTTTCCGAAGGGTATTTTACAGTGTCCTCCATATAAAAAATAAAGCTATGTGCCCTTCGTTTGAAAGAAGGTATTAAACACGATTCAAAGAAAAATGCGAATTTGGAGAGACCTATGACTTGTACTTTGTTCGACTTAAATTGATTAAATTCTGAAAACTTCAACCAAAAAAATCTAAATTTTAACAAAATTCTCTCGAATTTTCGATTTTTGAAAACGGTTTTGAGAATGGTTTGCATGGTTAGGTTAGGTTGAACTCGCCGGTCCATGAGGACCTCACATAGACTGAATAAGTCCGTAGTGTTACCAGAAGTTTGTTTTAACGACCAAACTGAAAACCCCTATCAAAAACCAGGACCCATGTTATAAAATAACTCCGACCTCTTAGCAAATACTAGAAGCTTCCTAGGATTTAAGCCACTTGCTGCTTCTAGATCTAACAGCTGTATCACTCCTAATAGCTTGAGTCTTAGCCTGGCAAGCGCAGAGCAAGAGCACAGAACGTGCTCGATCGTTTCCTCCTCCAGCCCGCACTTCCTACATCTGCCAAACCTAATTTAAAGGCATGTGACGCCAGAAGGCAGTGTCCAGTGAGAATACCCGTCATGAGTCTACAGTCCTCTCTTTTTAATGATAGAAGCAACTTTGTTGTTGTTGTTGTTGTTGTAACGATAAGGTTGCTCCCCGAAGGCTTTGGGGAGTGTTATCGATGTAATGGTCCTTTGCCGGATACAGATCCGGTACGCTCTGGTACCACAGCACCATTAAGGTGCCAGCCCGACCATCTCGGTAACGATTTATGTGGCCACATTAAACCTTCAGGCCATCCCCTCCCTCCCCACCTCCAAGTTCCATGAGGAGCTTGGGGTAGCCAGGCCTCGTCTGTTAGTGAAACAGGATTCGCCGCGGATAGGCGAGGTTGACAATTGGGTTTGGAGAAGCTATATATTGCGCTGGCAACCTGAAGGGTTGCGCTACACAGCCCCTTGAATCTGGCATTTTAGTCGCCTCTTACGACAGGCATACCTACCGCGGGAATATTCTGACTCCCTAACCCGCTGGGGTAAGCAACTTTGTTAATCTAAGGTTGTAGGACCTGCACATAATCTTCGACACTTTACAGCCCGGCGCTTGAACCCACGCCTTTCCTGCTTCGTCGATCATGTGCACCTCTCGCCTTCACTTAATTTCGCCCAGTCTAATTGGGACGGCTACGGAGCAAGCTTAAATGGATGCGCCGTTTTTATCTAGTTCATCCGCTTTTTCATTCCCATCTATTCCCATATGCCCTGGGACCCAATATAGATGTATGCTTCTCCCTGTTCAGATTCTCTCCAGGGACTGCTTACACTCTAACACGCATTTAGACGATGTGCTAGCAAGATTATTGCCTTAATTGCTGCTTCACTGTCAATATAAAAGTTAACACGACTGCAGCTTGGGCTATTTTCTTCCAGGGTTTCTACTGCTTTGGTTACGGCTACTATTTCCGCTTGGAAAACGCTACAGTAATCCGGCAGCCTATAGGATCATATTATTTCCGGGTCAGCACAATATACCGCAGACCCTACTCCTTCCACTACTTTGGAACCATCTGTGTACACATGTATAGCCTCGTCCGCCATTTGAGCACCCTTGCGCCAACCGTCCACCTCTAGTGTAGCCTTAAGATTGCCCTCGGAGTGCATATAGGGAATCAGGTAGTCTGTTCGTCATGTGATTGATGACGCTATACTACTATGGCCGTATGGTCGGCGCTCAAGCTGCCCCGAGGCTCCGAGACTGGTTGCAGTTGTTAACGCTATGTTCTTTGCTACTAGGTCTACAGGTGGCCATTATGCTAAGACCGTCTTATCCGCTTTGACTTTTAACCCGACATTTGATGCCCAGGTATGAATATCCCGAAGCGCCCGATCCATCAAAGAGCTAATCGTTAGAAGGCACTTTCCACTTACGACAATTGCAACGTCATCCGCGTAAGCCGTAAGTTTTACGGGTCCCTCATCAAATCGCCTGAACAGTTGATTGATGACCAGCGTCCACAGCAGAGGTGATGTTGTTGTTGTTGTCCCCGAAGGCTTTGGGGAGTGTTATCGATGTGATGGTCCTTTGCCGGATACAGATCCGGTACGCTCCGGTACCATAGCACCATTAAGGTGCTAGCCAGACCATCTCGGGAACGATTTATGTGGCCACATTGAACCTTCATGCCATTCCCTCCCTCCCCACCCCCAAGTTCCAGAGGAGCTTGGGGTCGCCAGAGCCTCGTCTGTTAGTGAAACAGGATTCGCCGCGGATAGGTGAGGTTGACAATTGGGTTTGGAGAAGCTATATATTGCGCTGGCAACCTGAAGGGTTGCGCTACACAGCCCCTTCAATCTGGTATTTTAGTCGCCTCTTACGACAGGCATACCTATCGCGGGTATATTCTGATCCCCTAACCCGCTGGGGGAGCAGAGGTGATAGCACCCCTCTCTGCGGCGTTCCCCTGTCCACTGATTTCGTGGCCTCGTACAATCCCCATTGTGATGTTATCTTCCTGAAATTTATATGCAGCCGATCCATCTGGTTAAGGCTGGATGTACTTTAATGTAATTAAGACCATCCATAATCGCCCATTTAGAAACATTATTGAAAGCCCCGGCAATGTCTAAGAAGACTCCTAAAGGATATTCCTTATATTGCAGGGCTTTCTCTACGCTTATTACCACCCTATGCAATGCGGTGTCTACCGACTTGCCTTTGGTGTACGAATGTTGTGTTGTGGAGAGCAGCTTTTCATCCACGCTGGACTTTATGTACACATCTATCAGCCTCTCAAAGGTTTTGAGCAGAAATGATGTTAAGCTAATGGGTCTATAATCTTTGGGATACACGTGACCGATCTTCCTACCTTTGGTTTGCATAGTTTCAGAAATTTTGTAAATATTTCCACTGCAATTGTCGTTAAATTTTCTAGAATTTTTGCATTTTTTCGAATATTTTTGGTGAATAATTTGCATAATTTCAGTTAGAAAATTCATATGAGTTTTTTCGTAACTTTGACGAATCTCCATAATGAATTTTTTATATCTTCCTCAAATATTTGCAGAGATAAAGTGAAATTAAGTTTTTGCTAATAGGAGGCGTCGCACCGCCTACTTTCTAATAATTTTTTCTAAACCATCCTTGAACCATAAATAAGGAAGCAAGAAAAATACCAAAATCGGTCAAACCGGTTTTAAGTTTTAGCTAGTCTAACGCACAGCAATTCATCACATGTGACCTGGAATCATCAAACTACCCTATTGTGCGAAAATACCGTTTTTCACTTTTTAAGTGATTTTTATATAAAATTAAACGCTCTTTCCAATGGAACAAGCCGCAGCTTTCTATCTTTCTTAGTTTTAATCTTTCACAAATCGCATTTAAAGTACAAGGTTACCATGGAAGCATGTAAACACCTTCCTTCTTTAAACGCGTTTTTATCGAAAACTTGTTTTCGCACAATAGGGTCGTTTGATGATTCCAGGTCGCATATATAGAATTGCTGTTTGACCCATTTGTGTATATAAATGTTGTCTTTTACGTCCGCATATTCGAATTAACTGGACAGTTAGGTTATTCGAATAAAAATTAAATTTGTATGAGCCTAAAAGAAAAATGTTTAAATCTGAAAAAATTTTAAAGTTCTGCAACTGGTTTGAGGCGGGTAAATAGTAGAAGTTAGTTGTTGTTGTTGTAGCGATAAGGACACTCTCCGAAGGGTTTGTGGAGTGGATGCAGATCCGGTACGTTCCGGTAACAAGCACCATTAAGGTATTAGCCCGACCATCTCGGGAACGATTTATTATGACCAGCGGGTTAGGGGATCAGAATATACCCGCGGTAGGTATGCCTGTCATAAGAGGCGACTAAAATACCAGATTCGAGGGGCTGTGTAGCGCAACCCTTCAGGTTGCCAGCGCAATATATAGCTTCTCCAAACCCAATTGTCAACCTCACCTATCCGCGGCGAATCCTGATTCACTAACAGACGAGGCTCTGGCGACGCCAAGCTCCTCATGGCGAGGGAGGGAATGGCCTGAAGGTTTAATGTGGCCACATAAATCGTTCCCGAGATGGTCGGGCCAGCACCTTAATGGTGCTATGGTACCGGATCGTACCGGATCTGTATCTGGCAAAGGACCATCACATCGATAACACTCCCCAAAGCCTTCGGGGAGCAACCTTATCGCTACAACAACAACAACAACCACATGAAACCTTGTAGGTCATCCCACACTCCCACCTCGGACACCCATCAGAAAATTGGGGTCGCCAGAGCCTCGGCTGCTAAAGAAACAGGATTCGCTACGGGTAGATGAGACTGACAATTGGGTTGAAGAAGCAACCCCTTAAAGGGCTATCGCTACACAAGCCCTTGAATCAATAATTTAGTCGCCTCTTACGACAGGCATAACTGCCGCGGGTATTTTCTTAGGCCCCCTAATCCGCTGGGGGTAAAGAGTTTAGTAGTTTGTTTTTGCATTAAAACTACCTCCAAATCAAAATTCCCAATTATAACTTAGCACATCTATTTATCCAACCACCCTTGTAAGTCGCACCTTTGGTTTTCTTAGCGACAAATAATGACATTGAGGTCTAAGCATAAAGCTTATTGACCCCTATGAAGCTGAGTCTATGTTATCTTCTTTTTGTTTAGATTTTGCAGAGACCAAAATAGATATTGAAGAAGATACATTAGCTATGAAGCCACATATCAACGCGAATGTGCTGCTCTATGTAGGTTTTTCAAAGTAGCAAAAAGTACGTAAACGTGAAAGATGAGCATCAAATCACAGTTAAAAGCTTAAAGCGGATGCTGCAATTGCAGGTTTTTATTACGTAATTGACTTTTGTGTTTTTTGCTGTTTAACAAATACTTAATTGTTGCTTACTTCGCTATTTTTTCATGTTTTTATTTTTTTTTCTGTAAATGTAAGCGAGAAATATCTTTTTAATTGCCGTTTAACGCCAGCTAGACCCAATGAACTTAAAACCCGATATTTATTACCATTGCAGATTTCATTGCAATGTAAGTAGTATGAAAAGTATGTTGGTATAACTTTGTAACTATAAATGTTTTCTGCAATAAGTAGTACTAAATAAATAGTTTAGGTATACGTTGTTATAGCGATATATGTAGATAGATAGATAGACAGATGTTGTGAGGTTACGCATTGCGACCTATTGGTCTATTGTGCCCTCAATTCTCTTTACAACACTTCATCCAAGCCGAGTTCTCTGAGGAAATCCAGAATGGTTCCCGGCTTCAGAGAGTGTATGTGACTATTTTCTAGTTTGGATGATCCTAGGATTCTAAGTCTTCGTCTCGCGACTGCCTCACATTCCTTCAGGATGTGTTCTGCAGACTCATCTTCGACATCACAGAATCGACAGAGGCTACTAGCTGATATGCCCAATTTATGCATATGGCTCTTTAGCCTACAGTGACCTGTGAGTATACCTGTTACAATCCTAAGGCTACTTTTTGGGAGGTTAATCATAGCCTTATATCGCTTCGAGTTGTACCCTCCTATTAGTGCCTTTGCCTGCCGAAGTCCTGGACTTTCGCGCCAGTGTTGTTCTCTGAGGCACGCCTCCTTTTGTATAAAGTCCTCCCTTATTGTATGTGACCCTATTGGCACCATAGGCTCGGGTCCTATTGGCTTTCCGGCCGCTGCCAACTTGGCAAGCTCGTCCGCTCGCTCGTTACCATCCACTCCTCTGTGTCCAGGTACCCATGCCAGACGGATGGTGTTATTGACTCCTAGATTGTTTAACCTCTCCACGCACTCAAGGACTGTTGATGATTTAATCTCAACCGAAGATAATGCCTTGAGTGCAGCCTGACTGTCGCTGAGTATAGCGATTTTCTCGTTGGTATATCCCCGCTGTAAATTTATCTCTGCACACCGGCTTATGGCGACAACTTCGGCCTGGAAGATGCTCGGATATTTTCCGAGTGGTAGAGATATTTTGGTTCGGGCCCCCGGTGTCTTCGAGCCATCGGTGTTGTTGTTGTAGCGATTAGGTTACTCCCCGAAGGCTTTGGGGAGTGTTATCGATGTGATGGTCCTTTGTCGGATACAGATCCGATACGCTCCGGTAACACAGCACCATTAAGGTGCTGGCCCGAACATCTCGGGAACGATTTATATGGCCACATTAAACCTTCAGGCCATCCCTCCCTCCCCACCCCCAAGTTCCATGAGGAGCTTGGGGTCGCCAGAGCTTCGTCTGTTAGTGAAACGGGATTCGCCGCTCGAAGGTGAGGTTGAAAATTGGGTTGGAGAAGCTATATATTGCGCTACACAACCCCTTGAATCCCGTGGGACACCTCCAGGATTGAAGCGCTTCACCAGGAACACACTATAATATGGTACACCGATGGCTTCATTAAATTGCTTCTAATGAAGCCATCGGTGTACCATATTATAGTGTATTCCTGGTGAAGCGCTTCAATCCTGGAGGTGTCCCACGTACATTTGTTCCCCAGCTCTATTTTGAAGCGCTTCTCAAACTTAATTATCTTCCTCGTATCATCTCTGGGAAGTTGGATAAGTGGAATCTGCTCCTGCAGCTTCGCCATGCTCCGTGACTGTATCACTTTGCCTCTTCCACATCCCTCTTTAGCTATGTTTACTAAAGTACTCCTGGCTGCCTGCTCAATTATTATATGTAGAGGCGTTAACTCAAGCAGCACTTCTATTGCTGCCGTCGGGCATGTTCGCATGGCTCCCGTAATGCAGACACACGCTAAGTGTTAAAGCTTCGTGAGCGATTTTTGTACGGTCACCATGGTTGTTCTTGATGCCCACGCAACTGCTCCGTACACTATGATAGGTCTCACTATCATAGTGTACATCCATCTTAGGATATTTGGGCTGCATCCCCAGGATCTTCCTGCAATACGTCTGCACACCATTATTGCTCTTGTGGCCTTTGATATGGTGTTGTCGACGTGTTTCTTCCATAACAGCTTAGAGTCAAACGTAACTCCCAAGTATTTCACCTCAGACGTGTACTCCATCTGTACTCCATCCATTGTGATTTGCCTAATCCCTTCCAGTTTCCTTTTCCTGGTGAAGGGCACAATGGATGTCTTGTTAGGGTTGATGCTTAGCCCTACCTCAGTACACCATTCTTTCGTTAACCTCAATGCCCTTTGCATTATGTCGCAAAGGGTGCTCTCAAATTTGCCCCTTACAATGATAACAATATCATCCGCGTACCCCTGACATCGGATTCCGTTGTCTGAGAGCCTCTGTAGAAGTTCATCTACTACCAGGCTCCACAGCAGGGGTGACAGGACGCCCCCTTGTGGACATCCTTTCGTTGTTTTAATCTCTACTGTACCGTCCCCACTTGAGGTTTCGGCAATCCTCGTACGCAATAAGGCGTTTATCCACATACGGATTGGACGCTGTATCTCTCTTCTCTCGAGTACCCGATTCACACTTTCGTGTGTCGTGTTGTCGAAAGCCCCCTCTATGTCCAAAAATGCGCATAGAGTTATCTCCCCGCACTCGAACGCACTTTGGATTTCTGTGGACAGCTGATACAGTGCAGTTTCTGTCGACCTGCCTGTTCTGTATGCATGCTGATCTTTATGTATAGGCACTCTATCGAGAGCCTTTGATCTAATCTCATGGTCTACAATCTTCTCCATTGCTTTGAGAGCAAAGGATGTCAGGCTTATAGGCCTAAAGAACTTAGGACTGGAGTAGTCCTTTTTAGCCACCTTAGGTATAAAGACCACTTTTGCTCTTCTCCACACCGTCGGGATGTATGCCAGTGCGAGGCTATCCCTCATAATCCTGACCAGGTGTGGGCTCAATTCCTCGCCCTGCTGCAGAAAGGCTGGATATATACCATCCACTCCCGGAGATTTGTAGCTCTGGAAAGACTTTACTGCCCACTTAACTGTGCCATCGTTGAAGAGTTCTTTAGCGAGGTTCCAATCTGTGGGTGTTGGTCTCCCTTCTCGAGCCTCCTCCGTTGAGGTATCCGAGGATGCGTCCGGGAAATGAGCTGCAAGCAGGGCACGTGCTCTTTCCTCCTCAGTCCTTGAGTAGGTTCCATCAGGGAGCTTAATTGATAGTCGTGTCTCCCTTTGGTCCTTGGCTAGGGCTTTGTGGAGCCTTGCCGCCTCTGGAACCTCCGAAATACCCTCGCAAATTTCCTGAAGCTCTTTCTTTTAGCTTTTCTAATCTCTTTGTTATGTGCTGTTAGATTCGCTGTGTATTGCTCCCAGTTTCCCGTGCGCCTCGCTTGGTTGAAGAGTTTGCGCACGGTTTTCCTCATTTCCGAGAGTTTCCTCGACCACCAGGGGGTTTTATTTCCTGGGCCTTTGGATTCTCGACAGCTAGAGTTAAACGCTTCAATAATGACACGGTTGAAGTTATTAACTCTTGTCTCTAATTCCATATAACTTGTTCCTCTGTTCCTACTATCTATAATAGAAAGATTTCCCTGTATTATGTTCCTGAACATGTCCCAGTTTGTGTTCCTGGGATTTCGCCTTGGTGGTCCTTCTATGGGTATAGCCCCGATGATATGTAAGTAAGTTAACAAACTAGATTCTACCAAAAGCTTCAGTTCCAGTTGGATTTTTTTTTCAGCGATAAGAAAGTTCTTCGCCAAGCCGCTTTTCAGGAAGCAAACTCCCAGAGAGATATTTGCCGACATCTCTAAAGGGGCTTCAATTTCATTCAGTTTCAGTTTGTTTTTTAATTATAGAAAGAATATAGTTTAAAACAAATAAATAAATGGGGTAAGCTTCAGTTACGAACAACAGTTACAACTACGTGTTTCATTCAAAGTTGTAAAGGTGTTTGCACTGTTCAGCAACAATTACGAAACGATTATTGAATGATATTTGATTAAAATAATTGCCTCTCAAATATACTCGTACAAATTCATCTAACGCAATTTTTCATGCTACCGTCCGTTAGGTTTCCCCAGCGGGTTAGGGGGTTAGAATATACCCGAGGTAGGTATGTCTGTCGTAAGAGGCGACTAAAATACCAGATTCAAGGGGCTGTGTAGCGCAACCTTTTCAGGTTGCCAGCGCAATATATAGCTTCTCCAAACGCAATGGTCAACCTCACCTATACGTGGGAAATCCTGTTCCATTAACAGCTGAGGCTCTGGCGACCCCGAACTCCTCATGGATCTAGGAGGTGGGAGGGCGGGATGCATAGGTTGTTGTTGGCCACATGTGACGGGATGGCATAGGTCACATGTGGTCATAACAAATCGTTCCCGAGTAGGTCGGGCTTGGTACCGGAACGTACCGGATCTGCATCCGGCTAAGGACCATCAACTCGATAACACTCCCCAAGGCTTTCGGGGAGTGTCCTTATCGCTACAACAACAACAACAAAAGGTACCCACAATTTTTCGCGTGACGTTCGGATAGTGATCTACACTTTCATGCTAATGCAGCCGCAATTGGATCTAAGGTATTGAATTATAACTAAATTCTCAATTCTGAAGCATAAAAGGTTCCCAGGCTCATCCACAATCGTACGGTAAAGTCTTATGTCCCGCTAGACACCCTTCTTTGAATACAACACCCAAATCTTGCACTTGGAAAGCAGACACCTATGGGAAACACGCCTCACTTTGGCTCTACTTCAGACTGGATATGATAATGGATTATACTCTTACTTATCCAGAATCAACCACGATATATCCATAAATTTATGTCCTACATGTAATATGTCTCAACAAGACACCAAGCATATGTTCAATTGCAATATGTGTCAATGCCTCTAACACCAATGTTTCTATAGACCAAACGAGTTCAAACTTCTAGTTTCCTTTGTTTTCCAGTGTAAGTACAAGTGCTCTCAACTTTCACCCACAATATCCAACTGCTGTTGGCTACCCGCTCTAGAAGCACTTGACTACGTCTATGCTAAACAAATTGAAACAGGTACCATTAAATGTAGAGCATGCACATTGTATATGTACGCTTCATTGGTTTCATTTACTACCTCAGAACAAAGAGCTTGAATCAATATGGCATGAGGCGCACCTCTGACTGTTGTAGCTATGCATAAGTATACATATATAGATACATACATTAGTGCATATAAACTCAAAAAATGCGTAAAGCATATAAACAAAAAATGTATAATTAACAACAATAAGAACTCTATACAGCTAACAACGGGTGGATTGCGACTACAAAATCATTGCAATCAGACCCCACATGCCCGTGTAATTCGTATCGGATACCGAAGCATACTTAATTCTGAATCATAAAGCGTTGTTTTCCCACATCTTCTCACTTTCCTTGAACAAAGTTATTTGACAACAATTTCGCTGATAACATTCTAAGGTCGACAAGGTCTTGAACGGTATATATAAGTGATCATGTCTACTTAGTTGCTAGAATGGTAATTCTATACGACAGCATAACACTGCTAATACGTGTGCAAAAATATCGAGAGAGGCATCTGAGCCAGCACCAAAAGGCATTAGTAGCGAAGAGTACGGCATCCTGCAAATGACTTCAACATACGTGACACTATCCTAAACATCGGAAATATTTTAGCCATTTCAATGATAGCTCATTCAATGCCTTATCCAAAGTGGGACAAACAATCGACACTCGATATCCAATGATGGTTATGTATTTAATAAATATGTAAATTAATCTTACTTACCGATTCTTCAAGCGCAGTATTTGCACCTTTCCATTTGATATACGCGTACTTATATAATAATCCAACTTTCCCTGCAATTCCTCATTTGTGCTACCATCATCAACCAATATGATCTCCTTCAAGGCCTTCTCATTGCATGTATTCAAAGTACTGTGCACTGTACGCACCAACACCGAATAAGGCTCATTGTAGAATATTACAATAACACTAGCGCTTGGTAATGTGGACGTATCGAATGTTTGTTTCAAACATGCCGGATGGCGCGAATCAGCCAATGTACGATTATAAGATAAACGCTCACTAAGCTCGTCATTCAACGATATTTTTTTATAAATTTCTTCACCTCGTTGTGCTGCTTCACCAGTTAAATGAGCAGCCGTACCAAGTATACCCAATTTAGGATCCTGTTTTTGTAAATCCTTAACAATACTCTCCTCATAACGTGAATTTGGTGATTGCTTAGGTTTCTCCAGCACATCATTATCTTCAGGACGTGGTGCAAGTACATGATGTCTTGGATTCAGACGTATATTACGCTCAGCTTGATATTCTTGGGGTAGTATGACTTCGTTGTTTTCTTGTGTCTCTAGGTTGTTAGCTTTTAGGTGTGCATGTTCATGTTTTTGTGTTTCTCTTACAGTATCCTCCACTTGCAGCACTTTAATATAAAGTATAAAGCAGAATAACACTAAGGCGAAAATTATTATTTTGCCATAGAACGAACGAAAGGAACGTAACATTTTCTTGTTGTTGGAGTATTTGTAAATGAGTATGTACAAGGGGTTAGCTGGATGCAATATGAGCGAGGTAGATACTGCAATTCTGTTTAGTAGTGGGCGCTATTTCAGTTCGGCTTCGTTTATATTTCAACACAAAGGAATGTGGCTTAAGTAAATTGCATGTCTTTATCAATGGGGTACGCGTTACCACCATGCACTAGTAATTTGACGCTCACAGTGAGTGTTGAGAAAGTAATTGACAGCATCTATGTGTCGGCGTCCACTGCTGCGTATTGCGGCTATCAAAATTCCAACTTTCGCCTTGATTTCTTGTTTTTTTTTCGTATACTTGACCAATCGAAATGGAATTTTATGCTAATTTTTTTTCTTGCACATTAGCTGTTTGGCTTGTTCGTTTAGCTGGAGCGTGGCCTATAGTTGGTCTTCTTGCTTTTTTATGGCACAATTTATTGTAGCTTTTTGTGTTTGGTAAAATCCAGTTTTGACAATACCACAATATTTGCATTTTCCGTAATGCGTTATCATATAACGACCGTCTGCCTGATGTGACTAAAACCGTACTAACACAACTCTAGACAGACTAGAGTGTTTAGAGTCTGCTGGCTTACTACAGTCATCACACGGATTCACCGTCGGCGCGACCCGTCACTATTAACATGATGGCATACAAATATGTGACTTCTTGCTTTTTTTGTTTATATCTGTTAAGACGAACTGTTCAAGACGCTCCAGCTAATACAACTCTTATAGAGAAAATACTCTTTCAAGTCAATGCTACACCAGAGCTTTTTGTTAATTCTAGTTTCAGTCCTCTCTTTTTATGTGTTGATTCTACCGCATCTCATTTTAGCTCACATTCTTCTTGTTGCTACCATTTACGCTGAGTTTTCCATACCAAAATTGTTTAGTTTTTCTTGACCAGCAAACTGCTTGTGGCTCAATCATTTACCTCACTTCCTACAAAGCTGAAAATCTTCATCGGTGTGTACTTTATATAGTACCTTTTTTGTTAACATTTTAAAGAATTTTTCACTTAGTTATGCCAATAAAAGATCGTTTTTTTCATCTACCGGCTGTTGGAAGCAAACATTTTTACTCGAGCAGCTGCTGATTTGTTTTTTGTTTGCACCTCAATTGTTGAATGTTCGTTGCACTTGTATTTGTTGTTATTGTTTTTGACGTTTATTTGCCATTTCTCTTTGCTATGTAATTTCGTATTTTTTCGCTTGTTTATTGCTGATTATTCCGTAGTCAGTGCTACCGCATGATGCAATTACATTATGGTGCTGCCGGTTCGATGAAAAATTATAAAGGTACTGCATTTCGGACTAAATTTATGTAGGGATGCTCCCATGCCCAAAGAAGATCCTCTTTGCCATGACATATGCCGTGTTTTTTTTAAACGCGTATACGTTTCGATTGCGCGTGAAAAAAACCCTATCCTTGCTTAGATAATGCTTACGAGACCCATCTAGCGGCAGTGGTTAAATAACTAGCTACAGAACAGGGTGTACTTGAACTTGGAGGCACAAACCTCTGGTGGCCATAATGTGTAACATAGCTGAATCAGTTGCGATGAATAGTGGACACGCATAGAATACATAGAATTAGTGTAGAGGGTGAAACATAGACATATATTACATCTGAGTATAATGTGTATTGAAATTTAGGCCCGGTTTAACAGTGGTTGGTTAAGCTAAGCTTAAACTAAGCATGCTTAAGCCATCATCCGATGGCAAAGATCCTGAGCCAGATAAATAATTTTGCATGTAAATACAACAACAACGATTTGAGCCAGATAAATCCAGATAGAAGTCTGGTTCAATTATTGAGCCAGATAATTTGTTAATTACTTCTTTTTAGTTTGGCAACGCTGCCTTTAATAAACCTACTTTTTTAAAAATAGATGGCGCTGCTTAGCATTTCGACGTATGAGTTAAATGAAAACAGCTGCGACATCTGCCTATCACATTTCACGTGAGCGCAAATTTCACGACATCTGCTTCTCTAGTCTCTCAATGATCCAGAGCATTCCCGTGAGAATTGAACGAGAGCTGTAAACTTACTGGATGGCGTCTTTAAACTGTAGTGAAACTTAAACTCCGGTTAAACTACTGAGCAGTTTTCAGTCACCGTTAAGGCCGCCTTTGGAGTATGCTGTTTTGTGCGGCAACATTGGTTTTTTTTATTTATAGATAATTTGTAGATACGGCAACAGCTGGATTTTGTTTACCCAACAAACATGGAAAAAATTCTCCGGCGAAATATATATCTAGTTCCGGAAGTGATATCCAACATCGTTATTTAATTATTCTTAAACCAGATAGTTCTCGAGTTGATATCCAACTTCATTCACCAGTCACCATCCAACCTTTGACCAATTTTGGCTTAAACTTCTGTTAGAGTAGACTGAAAAACTGTAGAATAAGTTTAATCGTAGTTTAACTGACAAATTGAAAAACCGGGCCTTAGTAGTACAAATTTTGTGCGCAGCAATTTCAGAGGTGTATTTAAAGTTTGACGCTTAGCAGTCCATATAAAGTTTAAGCGTAAACGTCTATAGATGTAAAAAAAAGCACGGCTACTATAGGAATGTTTGTCGTTTATTGTTGTTGTAGCAGTGTAGGAATGCTCCTATGACACTATGCTTTGTAAAATTGTATATTACAAGTTGACTGTAAAACGCAATGCGAAAATAGCAATCGGTAATTCTATACGACAGCATGACCATGGAATAATTTTTTGGAAATCAACCTCAGGTAAGTGTTCAAAGTAGTACTTCGACAACATACAAATATAGTACTCCGAGTTGGAGTAGGTGATCCTGTCCTAGGATTTCGCAAAGTAAATTAGATCACAACTTTTGGATGGAAAATTCTATACGATAGCATGACACTCTTAATATAGGTCCAAAAATATCTGAACGGGTATCAAAGACGCATTTCAGTCCCAGTATCGCGAAAACAAAAATTTTGAGTTGTACAAAAGATATTAACGAAAAACGGAAAAATTACTCCTCCGGAACAGGGGATGGGATCCATAGTATTTTTGCGCAGAACACTTTAATGCGTTGGCGACCTTCGGCCGCGCTTAAACAAATTACCCTGCCCGGCCCACCAATGGGGTGCTATCAAAAGTAAATCCGTGCAAAATTCTGTGTACAACAACACTACAACAAGTACATGAAAAGTTTCAATTTCTTTTGCAAACAGCTCTTCACAAGCGCAAAATCTTTAATTTCCGCCTTTTGACAATCGTCCCGATATTTTTGGACGTATATTAAGAGTGTCATGCTGTCGAATAGAATTACCCGATTAAAATTTGTGATCTAATTTACTTTGCGATATACTGGAACACATTATCCAAGGATTTTTACAAAGAAACGTCCAAGGATTATCATAAGAGATATCGTAGGACGTGTTATAAGTAATTCCGTACTCGAACCTCAGTATCAATAATGTGAAGACGGAAATTGAAAATGTCGCCTCTGCCAAAAAATATTGCATATGGATGTAGTATTTTACACGATTTAAAATATACAGAAACTTTTTCTGTTTAAAATGAATTTAATCGCGCAACCGAATGGTGTACCTACCCAGGGCTACGATTTTAAAGCGCAACCAAAGAATGCACATTCAGAAAAACATTTTGCGCACACTTACAATGGATAGGGTCCCTCATGCTAGATCCTCTTTGATTTTTATTGATACTGAACCGAAAGCGCCTACCTTTCCCGATATTTATGTTTATAGTTTAGAAGATGACTAATTGTGCAAAGCTTTTACTATTTAGAAAAATGTTTTCTAAACGGGGTCGTCTCTTGGCAGTGATTTGGCAAACACTCCAATTGTATCTGTAAGAAAAAACCTTCTCAGTGAAAATTCATCTAATATATCGTACGCTTGGCAACTATGATTGTAGCTGACAGAGTCCATTTTTTTGTTTATCATGATATTGGCAATATTTTTATTATAATACTACTGCCAAAGAGAATTAATTAAAGTAAAGGGCCTATTACTGATACTTAGCATAGACTTGACTTGACTTGACACCTGTCACTTACAGTTCTGTTAAATGAACATTGTATGTTACTGATTACTCAAAACTTAGCAACACTTAACTTGACGTAGAAGTCTGTTGAATTTTAATTTTCTATGTAAGTTCTAAGTGACGTTTACATTTTGAGATGCCATTTGTTTGTTTCCATTTCATTTTGACATTTTGTCATACAAATTGACATTTATTGATTATGATGCCAGATTGTATGCGCTAAGTGGAGTTTAATCGTGCCTAAAGCCCCCATTTCTGATACTTAGCATAGACTTGACTTGACTTGGCGTAAACTTGGCAACTTAGCCACGATTACACTCCACTTAGCGCATACAATCTGGCATCATAATCAATAAATGTCAATTTGTATGAGAAAATGTCAAAATGAAATCGAAACATACATACATACAAAATTCAACAGACTTCTAAGTCAAGTTAATTGTTGCTAAGTTTTGAGTAATCATTAACATGCAATGTTCATTTAACAGAACTGTGAGTGACAGTTCTCAAGCCAAGTCAAGTCTATGCTAAGTATCAGTAATGGGCCTTAAGTTTCCAAGTTTACGCCAAGCCAAGTCTATGCTAAGTATCAGTAATGGGCCTTTAAGTTAAGGGGCTTCCACGCGTTACTTTTGCAGATTTTTGGCTCTGTAACTATGTGACTGGGTATATGAAAATCGCTCTTTGAACGCTTTTTTTCTTATTATTAACCGATTATTATTAACCGAAGTCATAAGCTACCTTTGCACCATATTTCAAGCAAATCGCTCAATAAATACTTTTTATTGGTCCATTCCCGGAAAAAGTGTACTTATCATTAACTCACCATAAGCTACATAGCTATGAACCAAATTTCAAGCAAATTGCTAGATAAATATATTATTTTGTAGTAGGTCGGCCGGAAAAATACATTACACCAAGCTTAGCCTAGCATTTTATTATTTTGTGTTGGATAGTGTGTACCGTAAAGTCGAATACTATACAATTGAATTATACTGATGCACACTCTGCTGGCAAGTGCTTCCAAGCCATTGATAGTATTGCTCAATAATATTGCACAATAATTTCTATTGAGCTCTGTTGCAAATTGAAAATTGAACGCGTTTAGAACACGCAGCTGTCGACCAACTATTTAGTTATGACCTTCAAATATGTGATATCCATGGAAGCTTAAACCAATTAAAGATGTGCTAAATAGTTCTACATAAATCAGCTTTAACATACTGCAAGTATATGTAATGTTAACGTTCCCGATACACTAATTTTCTATTCACTAAACGAGATTGAGATAGACGAGAGCGAAGAAGCTGGTGGCTACGCTTCGTCAGGCTCGGGCGGAAGCTTGGCTCTCAGAGGGTTGTACTCTGAGGGTCATCTTCTAGAGGATGGCGATTCGGACGCGACGCTCACGGAGGAGAGCGCAAACAAACCTTGAATCGGGTTCTCCAAATAAACCTGCATCAATGCAAAGCAGCATCAGCTGCACCTGTCATCAGGTGCGGTAGACATCGTACTAGTCCAGGAGCCGTAGATTACTGGCAATAGGATCTGTGGCCCGCGGACACCAGCTATAAGCTTTATAGCGCTCAGGAAAAGGGTAAGCCTCGCACATGTATGTTGGCTAAGTCTACTCTTAATGTTTTTCTTCTACCCAATTTTAGCGACGGGGATCTGACAGCGGTTAGCGTGGAGGTGCTAAGGAGGAGCTTTAAACTTGCTTCCTTCTACTTAGCGCACGATCACCAAGGCTCACTACCACCGGATAATTTCAGGGAGTTCGTGAGAGGAGCAAATCAACGAAATGATTTTTTCCTACTCGGAGGCGATGCCAATGCCCAGTGGGGCAGCAATGATACAAATGACCGAGGTGAGTCTTTATTTAACTATCTTTTAGGCACTAATCTAAGTATATGTAATAGGGGAAATGACCCCACTTTCATTACGAGGAACCGCGAAGAGGTCCTTGACATAACCCTGGTCACAGACTCTTTCAGTGACCTGATCGTTTCATGGAGAGTTCTAAAGGAGCACTCCTTTTCTGACCGTAGATATATAAGCTTTTCTATATCACAGGCGCACACAAGTCCTAAGTATATACAAAATATTAGAAGAGTTGTCAGCCCCGGAAAGCGAGGAGGAGCTGGACGTGCTTGTAAATAATTTCAGTCAAAAATGTAGGAATGCTTTAGATAGGGCTTGCCCGACTAAAGAGGTTATGGGAAACTCACAAACCACCATGGTGGTCGTCCGATCTTGATAAGCTTAGGAAGTCATGTAGGGCGGCCTTTAATAAAGCAAAGCATGATGGACATGAATCCTCATGGGCTGCTTATAAAACGAAAATAAATATATATAAAAAGCAATCCGAAATGAAAAGCAATCCTCCTGGAGGGATTTCTGCGGCAGGATTGAATCCACATCCGCAGCCTCTCGGTTAAGGAGGTGCTATCGAAATCTTCAACTCAGCTAAGTTACGTCCAAAAGCCGGATGGGCACTGGACGGACCCAAGCGCTGAAACCATAAACTTACTTATGGATACACACTTCCCAGCAAGCGCGGGCGTGTCTTCAAATATTGTCAGCGGAGTGTCACTCAATGATCAGCTAATAAGCGAAATGACAGATGATAAAAGGATAGATTGTGCTTTACAGACCTTCAAGCCCTATAAATCGCCGGGGCCGGATTGAATTTTTTCGGCTCAGCTACAGTATACTGCCGAACTTATAAGGCCCTGGATAAAAGGGATGTTTGTAGGTTGTCTTAGGCTCAATTACGACGTATCGTGGAGAGAAGTCAACGTGGTCTTTATCCCCAAGGCAGGGAGAACCTCCCACTCTAAACCAATTGATTATAGGCCTATAAGTGTATATTCTTTTCTGCTTAAAGCATTCGAAAGACTCCTAGAGGACTACATCAGGAGGAGGATCGAGCCATCGCTTTTTCGCAAGCTAAATATGCCTATACTAAGGGCAGGTCAATTGTCACGGCCTTGCACTCACTGGTATCCGTTATCGAAAGGTTACTAGACCTCAAGGAATACACACTGGTGGCATTTCTAGATATAGCTGGGGATCGACGCGTGCGCGGTGGAGTTTATATACAATCTGCTTACGCGTAGGCAGATTAAAACTGAGCGTGAACGCAGACCGGTCGGGAGAGGAGCGTTCTCTCTCCGCTACTTTGGGTCGTTACCGTCAACCAACTACTACGCCTCATGGAATCAGAAGGTCACCAAGTGATAGCGTATGCAGATGACATCTGCGTCACCATGCGGGGGAAATTTCCGCAATTCTTTGCAACCTAATGGAGGGACCACTATCTAAAATTTCGCACTGGCCACGCCACATTTGGAAGTCAACCCGGATAAAACCGAGCTTGTCCTCTTCACAAGGAGGTACAAAGTACCAAATCTAACACCGCGAAGAATTGAGGGTACGTTTTTAGCGTTTAGCGATCAAGTCAAGTATTTGGGAGTCATTCTGGATGGGAAGCTATTATGGAGTGACCATATAGTGGAGCGATCCAAGAAGGCAGAAGCAGCGGTGTTAACCTGCAAGAGGGCCTTGGTCTTGTGGCCTGCAATAGCTAAAAGTACCTATCTTAAAATGCTTCAAAAGGTGCAACGGAGTTCGGAGCTCTGCATTACCGGGGCTCTCGGCTCCACTCCGTCTGAAGCACTCAACACAATGCTATACCTTCCACCTCTTGACATGGTGGCGAAGGAAATAGCGGTCATCGCTGCTCTACGCATAAGGGAAACATGTCTCTGGTCAAATGGATCTAGTGGACACGCAACAATTCTGGGCACGAACGCCCAGTCCCAATACCGGTGCGCACTGACTACTGCACGCCAAAGAACGTCTTCGTTAAAAACTATAGTATATATATACCATCGCGACAAGACTGGAATACCAGACGACATACGGTACCGGGTGCCATCAACATATTCACTGATAGTTCTAAGATTGACGGGAAGGTGGGAGCAGGCCTCTTTTCACCGGATCTGGGTCTAGAGGTCTCTTTTCGCCTACCAGATCACTGTAGTGTTTACCAAGCGGAAATGCTGGCAATACACAGGGCTGTCAATCATCTCGGGTCTATGCCTAAGGATGGTAAACGGGTTTTATTTTCTCAGACAGCCAGGCCGCATTAAAGGCCCTGGACTCATTCGTCGACAACGCAAAGTCGGTCACTGAATGCCGCAGATCTCTTAACGAGATGGCTCAGCAATTCAGTATCAGCCTTATGGGTACCTGGGAACAGGGATATTGAAGGCAACTGCAGAGCCGACGAGCTGGCCAGAAGAGGCACCACCGACCATATCCTTCCGGGAAATGATTCGGTAGGTATACCCATGGCCACTTTCGGGCTTCGTGTGAACACAAGCACTATAAGAATTGCAAATGGACTATGGTCAGCCATATCATTGTTTAAGACATCCAGGCTAACCTGGCCATATGACAAGGGGCGCACAGGAGCGCTTCTGATTTTAAAGAAATCAGTTCTGTCGTCCCTGATAAGGGTTCTAACAGGGCATTGTCTGATAGGTACGCATGGTGCTAGAATGGGGGGCAACGACCTTTGACTATTGTCAAAGCTGTAGATGTACAGAAGAGGAGGAGAGTGTACAGCACCTTCTCTGTCATTGTCCTGCGCTTAGTAGGCGTAGGTTGGCCATCCTTGGTAAACCTTTTCTACATAACCTTGCTGAGGTCTCTAGCTATGAGGTCAAGGCTCTAGCAAAATTTATAAATTTTTGGTTTGACCCGCTTTAGGCAGGGTAGGGGTTCCCTTTTGAGAGCGTATAGGGTATTACAATGGGCCCATTGGTGGCCTAAGTAGTGAGTTGTTACCATATTGTACAGCTCTGCCCTAGCAACCTAACCTAACCTAAACGTTTGTGAATCATGAATTTGTGTGAAGCGTTGCAACTACAAGGAACTACAATGTTTTTGCGGCCTAAAATTCCTGATTCGCTCTACTTTTCGCGATATAGATGCGGAAAAGTGCTTTTTCGGTAAATTTCGTTGAAATATGTATGTATATCTGTATGCCTGAGAGAGATTGAAAGACTTTAACAATGTTCTTTAATCAAAAAACTGTGGATATTTGAAGTGCCAGGAAAACCACTCTACTATTGCTGTATTTTTTATTGCAAGCCTCAGTTAGTTCGAGTGGATATGGCGTAAATCTTGGGTTGTTTCCCGGAGTAAGTAGCGAAAGGCTGTGAACCTTCGTAAAGAAACTTACTCACCTCACCCATGGGATGTTTGTACATTAATATCCGTGTTTTTTTTGCACGTATATGCGTCTACGTTTACGGGTAAAAGAACGCTTATCCTCACTTAGATAATGTTTAGGAGACCCACCTAGCGGCAGTGGTTAAACGACTAGCTACAGAACATGTTGTACCGAAAGGCGGATACACAAACCTCTGTTGGCCATAGTGTATAAGCTATAGCTGAATCGGTTGCGGTAAATAGTGGACACACACCATTTGTAAAGGTAATACCAAAGAGGATAGATATAATAAGAGCCGTCACCCGTTATTTTTTAGGCATTTACTCGATGTAAACTGTGAGGTAGTCGCTACTTTTTTTATGAGGGACATTTTTAATTGCATCCCATTTATCCATGCGGTATTGTAACTTTATGCAAACGTGAATTTTGGAAAGAGAATTAAATAATTAATTAAATACATTCGGAAAAATAAACACAAATACCCCATGCAAATGTATAGAAGTCATTTATAAACATCTCGCCAAAAAAAAAGTAGCCACTACCTCACAGTTTACATCGAGTAAATGCCTAAAAAATAATGAGTGACGGCTCTTATTATATCTATCCTCTTTGGTAATACATAGAGGTAGTTTAGAGGTGAAACATGGACACGTATTTCAGTTGCATCTGAGTATAATGCGTATTAAAATTTAAGAGTACTAATTTTCTGCGCAGCAATTTCAGAATGTATTTAAAGTTTAACGCTTAGTAGTCCATATTAAGTTTAAGTGTACATGTATATATATGTAAATAAAATAATTTAAAAAAAATTTTTTAGTTAAACGGTTTTATTGAAAACAACACTTACATGAAATAATAATAATACGAAAAGCTAGAAAATAATTAGGTAGGTCCTAGGTACTAGTCATCACACTCCTTATCAATCTAGGGCGTTGATCAGACAATTAAATAAAAGCGTTGGGCGCGTAGGTCGATTTCTATTCTTGCATGTATTATGTGTTCCAAATATGAGCCAAATCGGACCACAAATGCGAATTTTGCGAATATCTCGATCGATGCGCCACCTAGCGGCGATTTTTTTCACAGGTCGATTTCTATTCTTGCATGTATTATGTGTTCCAAATATGAGCCAAATCGGACCACAAATGCGAATTTTCCGAATATCCCGATCCTTGCGCCACCTAGCGGCGATATTTTTCTTATTATTGCATTGTCATCGGGTTCTGAACTATATTCCAAGTTTCAAGCTTGTAGGTTATCGGGAAGTTACTTAAATTTCAATTACAAGATTCGTTCACAACGGCCGTGCGGCCGTGCATGCGGCCTGCCTGCCAACTCAAGCTAAATAAAACCGTTTAAAATCACAGCTAATATACGGATGCTCTCAGGGCAATGGACTTATAGACGCATAGTCATAGTCAAAATAAAATAAGTTTTAAATTTAGTTGCAGCTTTTTGACATAATTTTCTATGAGCTATCTGTCAAAAAAGCTGCAACTAAATTTAAATCTATTTTATGCGCCATAGTGTTTGACTGTTTTTATAGCTTTACCAACTTTTAATATGGGGAGGATAATGAATATATGGTATGTTTTCGGATAATTGAAAAGAAGTACTTGGTGCGATTATCCTCCGAGATGATTTGGGACGAGTTAAGCTTCCAAGATATGAATTTTCACTGAGAAGCTTTTCATGGTAGAAATACACACGGAATTGAAAAGTGTCTTTCTAAATGTATGTTTATGTTGCTTTGACCGGGACTTTAACCAAAAACCTTTGGTGTAGTAGGCGAAGCACCCAACCACTACACCATGGCGGCCGGCGAGGGGATTGATTTTTATTGATTTCCGTTCTCAGTATCGAGCATTTCTTGGAGGAACGAGAGCAGCAATGGTGCCTGCCAATAGAGATAACTATAAAGGGAATTCGGAGTTGTAGTCAATATCGTTCCTTTGACCTAAACATTAAATCATCGAATTACCCAATCAGGTCCTAAGGGCAGAATAAGCCTTATGATTATATGTACCTTTTACCGCATGACATATATTGCTTCAAGTATGAAGGCTTCGAAGATGCATACATGGTTCAAAACAATATACCAGAAGTACTTTTTCGGTTCAGGAGGGAGAGGCCGCCATTATTTGGTAGTAGCGCGATCAGCCTACACAGCTATAGAAAACATATTTTCAAATTGAGTGGTTTGGGCAAACACTTCCGAGGGTATTCCTGCGGTGAAAAATTTCCCAGGAAAATTCATCTGCCGCTCGGAGTCGGCATTAAAGCCGTAGGTCCTGCCACGCCAATTAATAGGGACATTTTAAATGAAGCACGACGCAAATTGGAAGAGAAGCTCGGTCTAAATCTCACCGGAGGTAAATTGCAGCAAGTATTTATTTATTAGGAAAGAGACAAGAGCCCGTGCAGCATAAAGTTGCTATAAAAAACATATAAGGCGCAATAACCTCCGAAGGGATTTTAGGCCGAGCTTCTCTTCAAGACTACGTCGTGCTCCTTTTAGGTTTTCCTACAAATTGGCGGGACTGGATCTACTTGTTTGATGCCGACTCCGAACGGCATCTGCAAGGTAGATGAGTTGTCACTGAGAGTTTTCCATGGCAGAAATATACTCGGAGTGCTTGCCAAACACTGCCGAGGAACGACCCCGCTTAGAAAAATCTTCTTCTAATTGAAAAAACTTGTATCTCAAATTTTGATGTTGCTTTACCGGGGTGTGAACTCAGGATCTTCGGTGTGAGTAGGCGGAGCACGCTACCATCACACCACGGCGGCCGGCTATAGAGTGACTATTTTGAAATACGTCGTGACGGACGGAAAATCCCGAAGTCAATCCGGTAAGTATAACCACCTGTCTTGGAAAAGATTTTTCCTATTCATGACTGTTTTTCACGACAGTTTTATAGTCAACGCAGCCTTCTTCGTTTACTCAAAACTCTCATTATCTTTTTTCCGATAAATGCACAAACACCAAATCCACTTCCTTCATGCAATGCAGTTTAAATATATTAACGATTAAAATCACACGTACCAAATCTGTGTGTGTGGCCCACGGCATCCGCAGTCAATGCATGTACACCTTACACATGTGATATTTTTACTTTACGAGGTCACATCCAAGCAAGAGGTCAGGTAAAGAGCAACTAGACTTAATTGAAAAGTGCCAAAAATGCCACAAATAAATCACAGATTAATCATTACGATATGCTAGCGATCCGATAGCCAAAACATTGATGATGAGCTCCAAGGATATCCAATGACGAAGGAAACCACCCGCATAAACTCACAAATTACCCGAACCAGAGCTACAAAAAACAGGTGATGTGCTGCTACCTACATGCAATGAAATTGTTGCTGTTTTGGTTTTTAAACCTGAAAGTGCAGTTGGAGATTAAGGACATTTGAAATTCATTGCACGGTTTAGTTTTTTTGCTTGTGATTCTTCTTTGGGTCTTGTACAAAATAAAAAAGTCACTTTGAAATTGTAAGTAGATGAGGGTGGAGAAAGTGACTACTGTTAAACGATGCGGTCCAAACAATTTACCGTTCAAGGATATTGTAGGCGGGTAGACGGAAACTATTTGAACGAAGTGTGGTGCAATTACATATATAGGGTGTTTCTCTTTTTTCACATAATTCGACTGTTATTTCTGCAATATTTCAGTTGTAGACTAAAATCGAAATCGGATTTTTCAGTGCAAAGAACCTTCCAACTCTGTCTCAATGTAATCGAAGGACAACTAGAATATTCGCCTACCCAGCTACCGTGGTATAGCCTTGAGGTCTGCCCACAACTTTCGCCAATATCGCGATCTGTCTACAGCCTAATGATATTAGATGCCAGTAAAAATAAATGTCTGGTCCGCAGCATAAGGGTGGCATAGGCAAAACAACCGGCGGAGTTCTTGTTCGCTGAGCTATCTCTCACTGCATTATTACATCTCTACCGCTCAATGGTTCCTGGTATCCGCTCAGTTGAACAACCATGCTACACCATACTGAAGTTGGTGTTGATCGATACAAATGGATGCTTTATTCCTATATTCCTCACTTAAACTGGCATAACTTCGAAAGAAAATAACAAAGGTAACACTGGATGTGCAGATGTTTGCCTTTGTGGCTCAAACACGCTACACTCTGATTGCTAATACTCTGAAAGGAAACATTTTTTTTAAAGATGGGATCTCATGCAATGATTATCATTTAATTTCTTCGTGATATTTCTGACTTAATCATGCCAGAGCGGCTGTACGGATTGGGATGCAATTTGGACGCAATTTGTTAGTATCTGCGGAATACAAATGCTTTGAAAAAGACTGGAGTCGTTTCATGATCCCATTTTACTGATTTAATCTTCAAAACTTGACCTTAATTAAGGCATTAAGTCTATGGCTCCTATAAGTCGAGGTGGGCAGTGCCAAATTCCGCTCTCCTTCGGCTTCTGTGGACATTTTTTTAAGTCGATATAATACAAAGTTTATTTGACCTGGGACCAATTATTATTATTTAGGGATTGTTTTTTCGGGCTTCATTATATATATGGGCTTGGAATATGTAATGTCGATACCCTTTCGTCGTCCTACGGGCATATTTCAGAAACATTTCAGGGATTGTGTTTCGGATTATTTCGGTACTACATTAAATTATTTCGGGACTGGCCTGGCACCATTTTGTAACTATTTTAAAGATGATAGGGGATATTTTTGGATTTTTTTAGGACAATTTAAGAGCTATTTCGAAACAATGTGGCATCAATTCGGGATAATTAAGAAATTTTTCCAAATCATTTGCGATTATGTTCAGATTGAAATTGTGATTTTTTTTAAGATCACTTCTGCTCTATTTTTGGTTGCAACGGTATTATTGCGACACCATTCCGTATTCTAGCAAGTTTAATCGGGAATTTTTGGAAACATTGATCCGGTCTCCCTTCGGGCCGAGCTCCGTTAATTTTATGAATATCTCCAAAAGAACTCTGGAGTTGTTTCTGTTATCGTCTTCAGGATCCCGGTTTAATTCGTGACTGTTTAGAAATTTTTTCGGAACAATTTCAAAACTATTTCAGGACCATTTTGGGATAAAATCTTGGGTGTGACGTTTGATCAGGATCTACATTTTGGTGAGCATGCAGCTGCAATTTTACCGAAAATTCAGAGCCGTAATAAAATCCTCAAATATCTTGCTGGCAGTACTTGGGGAAAAGATAAAGAAACCCAGAAACTTGGCATCCCAATAAACATCTTATTGATGAGCCAACACCGCCCAGGGGCTTAAGGAGTCATCTCCGTAAGCATTATGAGGAAATACGGCACCTGAGAACTCAGCCGTATGAAGCCAAAAAACACAAAGCAGGGCCTCAGTGAACTGCACACAAACAGCATCGGACCTCTATGCCAGGAATTGCCCGGCGAATCCTGTACTCAAAGAACAATACCCTAAACTTGCAGAAGAGGAACGCTCACTCCCTACGGGAAATGCGAGTCACTCTGTCTCAACTTCGATCTGGATACTGTAACAGATTAAACTTCTACCTATCCAGAATCAACCTCGACACATAAAACATATGTCCTGCTTGTAACGTGTCCCCACATGACACCAACCATTTCTTCAACTTTTTTGTGGAACCAACGCCTCTAACACCCCTGCCATTATGGTCCACCCCTGTTGAAATTGCAAGTTTCCTTGGACTCCCGTTAGAGGACATTGATGACAATTCGTGATCGATGCACCTATTGGATGGGTGCAACAACAACAACAACAACCATTTCAGGGTTACCACGACATTGTTTTTAAGATTACTTACGGATCGCGGGATCATTTCTGAACCATTTTGGAACTCTTTTGAGCCTATTTGAGAATTGTTTCAGATCATTTCGGGATGGTTTTCAGGAACATATCAAATTGGATTTTTTCAAAGATCATTTCGGTAGTATTAGTGTGGTACCTTCTATGCTAAGCGGAACCTCATATCTAAGGATCATCTTAATGTACATACATACATGCATATATATATATGTATGTACGTACGTATATGTGTTTTTGTAAATATTAGATTTCACCCACCCGCTGTGCTTATGATACGCAATTTGCAATTGTTCGGTGCACAATAAAATTCAAAGTCACCAAAACTCTAAACACACACGCACCACATTTTCACACACAAGCAAATTCATTGCCATAAAAGCACCACACAAATAAGGACATCAGCAATTGATTATAAACAATATGTGAATATGTTGCAAAATCAAGATCTAAAAAATAGCAAGGCATAAAAAACATTGTTTGAGTGCACCGGACGCAATTTATGCCACAGCGGGTATCCACCCACAATTACAACAGCATTAAATGCCACCAACACTCACTGAGGCTGCTGGGCAAATTGGATGGTGTTTGCCAAATATTGGGCTGACAATTTGGTGATGGTGCAAAAAAAATTACAATAAACAAAAAACGCTGTTAAGGAAGCACTTAAAAAAGTTTGCTCAGCTCAGCGTAATATTTTCCACTACCTCCCACCCAATGGCCAAGAGCCTTAACAACTTTCCCATCGGCTTGCGTCCTTAATACGCCTGAAATTGCCGTTGTATTGGTTGCATTCGCTCTAGTTACACCCACGGATTTCCGGTCGGTAAATTTTACCGTTGTCAGTCGACCTCAGGCATGATATACATTTTTATAACTACTTAGTTTTATTTCTAACGGCAATCGGCAATTAAAGATGAAAAAACGCTGAATATAAAAAAGAGATGTTGCAATGTAGAGTCTACCATGTATCTATGTATGTATTGTACAATCACATCATAATTAGGTATACGCTATCGAATGCAAATTATCGATACGGTACTCATATCATAATTACAAGTATCGGTGCCCGATAATACCGAATCAAAATGACTCAATACCCAATGTGTCGATACTGAATTGACAAGTCAAATTGTGCGGTTCAATATTGCACTTTGAATTGAGATCTCAATATACACAGCGACTACGCTGGCTAGGCTGTGTTATGCAATATGACGCTCCAGAAGAAAATATTTGTATCGGAACCAGCCTACGGGACAGGATGCACCTTAACGTTAAGCTAATCGTTTATCAAAAAATTTCCACCGTTTCCGTTGAAACACTTCGAAATATTATCGATAAGAAATTATCAAGATAAATTGTATCTCGTTTTTAACCGAAACGAAAAGCTTTCGTTAACGTTAAAAGCGTTAACAAAAACGTGATACTTTATGTTTGAATTGTGCTGGCAATGCTATAGCCATGGTGAAGCCGTAAGGTGGCAACAACGAGCGCACATACACACACAAACTCTATGTAATTTGTTTGTGTAATTCGTGGTGGTAATGTCAAAAATACTCTGAGAAATGTTTGTACTGTCAAAATTCATGAGAAAAGTTGCAATCAGCTTGGCTAATGCTTTCACCTTTAATGACTCCGCCATCAATCAGCTTTGCCAGCATAGTTTGAAATTAATAATCAACATAAACGATTTGATTTCGTTTTGATATGGCAGAAAACGAAACGAAATCATTTCGTTAATTTGACGATCTTAACGTTAATAAACGAAACGAAATGACTTCGTTTCGTTTATTAACGTTGATTATCGTAACGAAATGATATCGTTTCGTTGGTAAAGCATGCCTGCTACGGGAGCAGAGAAATTGGGCGGGCCTTACTCTGCTACCTGTTTGACAACGATATAAGTTTCCTTTGTTGTTGCCAAATTGGCGCAGTTAGCACAGCGAAGAAGCGATTGTCGTGACCTGTTGGTCGACCAGAACCGTTCAACGGATAAGCGCCAATTAATTAAGAAGAAAATGTTGAATTAGAACCGGACTTACATGGAACGCTATGACAAAAGCTGAGCTTCGATAAAAAGAGCTCGTTATGTTAAAAATGCTCCCACAAACTTTAAGTAGCAACCTCATCTAACCATGCATTTAGATCACTTTCAGGCGAACACTGGGCAAAATCCGACTAGAAAAAATTTAACAAATCGAGGGAACTACGAGTATGTTGCCCAGATCATGTCTTGCCTTGAAGCATACTTTGCACGAGATACACGATTGTGGACCGACTTTAGTATATTCTTTTCTGGCAGAGGTAACAGTACTAATATTTATGACCGGGGTTAAGTTCGACACCTTCTAGACTTTCATTTAGATTAAGCAAATTTGTAGAGAAGCTCGATCTAAATCTGCGTACATAAGACAAGGCATAATTTAGAGTCTTAACATTTTTCTCTTTCAAAACAATAACAAGTAACTATTCTCTGTCTGCTAAACCAATTCTAGTACTTTTTTCATGGTAAGAAAGATTAATAGATGGTGAGCTCATTTAGAGTTGCAACGTTTCTTTTTTCATAGACGGATCCAATAAAAGGCTATAGATTGTCGATTTCTATTAGAAAAGATAACTTGAATCTGGTAGTCCTGTAGACATACAAAATCCTTTCATTTGTTTGTGGCGGGGTATAGCAACAAGTATAGAGAAGCGCCGATGGTCGATCAGCTGGGTGGGCGAGCACGGATCCATGTCGCAGGATCGAAGAGATATTGCACACGCTGGAGTCCTATCTCTTAGAACTGGATAAACGAGATTTATATAATGTAAGCATTACAATCCTGCAGCGACTAGAAGAGTACTGTACTTTCGTGCAACGAACAACGATATTAAAGCAATCTTTGCAGATGAACATACCGGGCATGCCGCAGCTATGATCTTCTGAGGGCAAGAGAAACGATACAGAAACTATTAGCCCGTGGTGGTAATTATCGCGCACCATCGCTAATTCGAATGGCATCTTATTTGTTTGTCTGCAAGTCTGTCCGTTGGTATACATAATATTGCTCCGCGCGAGGATAACCTCATCGCAAACATGAGTCTAGTGATACAAAAAAAAGGTTAACAATGTCTAGTACCTCACAGATGATACAGCGGTTCGAAATTCCAACTCATGTCTCTTCATCTCGAGCAACTTAGGCTAGTATATACATACGTACACCTCGCGAATACTCCTATATGAGGTAGTGCCTATGGAGGGCTATTCGTGCGCGTTTGGCACCATTACATATAAATTCCAAATCGCAATGATGCTAAACATGAATAAATAACATAAGCTCTCATAATATATTATCACACTTGTTGGTTTAGTAGAACTCAACCCCACTAACAGCCTCCCGCTCATCTATTACCAGATAGACCAATGCTACAAAGCTTCCACATGCCTGCAGCGGGATGCCACAAAAGTGCTGACGCTGTTCTTATGGCGCCAGTATTTGGTACTTGGGCACGCCCACTTATGCTGCTATTAGTTTTTGTAAATTGAAGCAGAATTTTCGAACCAAAACTAAATCACACAACAAAAACCATGAATCACATAAAGTGATGAAAAATTATATAAAACAATCCAGCCTAAAGGGGAATAATGCACGTCCATAAATAATTTGGTTTATTTGAAGATATTTGACAATACCAATTTTTTTAGTTCTCTTAATTAGAACAAGTAAGGACGGATACCCCCCGTTCGGGTGTAACAGACATTACATACTCAGATGAGAGCTTTGGGGAAAATCCCATGGAGGAAAAAGAACATAGGGTAAACCCGGGAATGTGTTTGTTATGATGGTATCAAATGGAAGGTAATTAAAGAGTACATTTTAAAGGGAGTGGGCCATAGTTATATAGGTGGACGCCACTTCGGGATATCGCCATAAGGCTGGAAAGGGC
>JARSSU010009318.1:0-16963 GCA_029619165.1 Eurosta solidaginis
TGTGAGTTTGTAGAGTAAGCTGGAGATATTGGTGCTTTATCGGTAACCGTATCGGTAACCTTTTAACAGCTGATTCGACCAACCTTATGAGAATCAATGCAATCGATTATTGGTGCCGCTAAGGTCGTAACCGTATTGTAGCCAACCAATTGAGTTTTGGTCTACCGTCGTAACGATAAACAGCTGATTACGTTAGGGATACGGATACAGCGATACGACATACGGCACCAATGACTCCGGCTTTACAGTCTCCCGCACACACATAAGCGTATAAGTAACTTAATCTCATCTCTCGCTGCCTTGTATGTAAATGTTGCTCGTCGGAATGTGTACATATGTGTAGACGCAATTATTGATTCGTTTATGTAGATACATAATGATTGAATTATTGATGTGAATTCACGTCACTGCTTAGCATCGGCTTGGAGATGGCAGCACTCCTTAGCTTTGCTAATATTCGTAACAATATGTATTTTGTATGGAAAATTGAGTTCAATAAGGGCTTTAATATGTAAAACTTGACTAATTAACTCATTAATGCTCTATGTGAAATTGGTATTAAACTTTTTTTGTGTCTTTCAGGTAAACCTTCGAACAAGAAATTTAAATCAGTTGATAATATAAATACGAGTAATGGAAAAGTGTGCACTAACGGCTTAGAGCTTAAACTATTATTAAATGACACCAAAAAGGTAAAAATCTTATTTTATAAGTATTTATGTATATAGATATACAATATTCAAACATTCGTACCTCAGTTTTAAGTCCTCGAACTCCAAAGTATTTTGATGTCACTTCTACCGGACTGTATGTAATATTTGTTCCAAATATGAGCCTAATCGGAGCACAAATACGATTTTTTTGAATATCTCAATACCTGCGCCACCTAGTGGCGATTGTTTTTCATCGTCCTTTCTATTCACGTATGTATTATGTGTTCCAAATATGAGCCAAATCGGACCACAAATACGATTTTTTGAAATATTTCAAGTCATGCGCCACCTATCGGAGTTTTTTTCTTATTATTGCATTGCCATCGGGTTCTGAACTTTATTCCAAGTTTGAAGCTTGTAGCTTATCGGGGGTTACTTAAATTTTAATTACAAAATTCATGTCGGCCGGCCGGCCTGTCAAGTCAAGCTAAATAAAGCTGTTTAAAAACTGTTCCAGTCAGTCTCACGTCTAGTGTATTTGCAAACTCTCAAGGATATCGATATCACGTTCATCTACACATTTGTCCATTTATCCATTTACTTGCAGCACATTGTGTGACAATTTAAAACCAACAGCAACAACAACAGAAAAGCAAATACACCATCTAACATAAGTTTTATAAATCATATAACATAACACTATAAATGAGTTCCGTTGCTATTTATATGCAATGTTGTTGTTAGAAGAGTTGTTTTGTTGTAGCCATTTGGTGCATGATGGCATGCCGTGTAAAGGAAGAAGCGACCAGAAAAACGCATACAGCAGCAAAAGAATCGTACGAATAAAAAGTGTGACATAAAAATTCGATCAAGTTAAGTGAATTGCTATCCGCAAGCACACGCACACACAAACCCATGCTCTCACATTTAGAGGCTTTCCAGTGTCTTGCTTTCCAGTGCCTCGGAAAGCTCATTAAGGAGATGAAGGAGTTTGTAGGAAGTGGAAAACGCACCATTAACCAAAACCTTCGGGATTTGGTCAAGGCTATTGCGATCTCCTACGAGCAAGCCACGGATGCGCTCAAGAAGACGAGTAATTCTTGCTGGGAAGTGAAGCAGTCACAGACTACCCCATCTCTGGCACAAAGCGTGCAACAGAAATCTACAAAACGTGGCCGTGAGTGCGCATCCGGGGGTACGCCATCGCCGCAGGTGCGACCAAAGAAGAAGAAGAACGCGCAAAAGACCTCAGAAGTCGTGAACGCACCAACGAAGGAAGTAACAGAGTTAGTGAAAGAACCAGAAAAAGGAGGAGCTTGGGCGACGGTTAAAAAGCAAAAGCGCCCGAAGCAGAGACCAGCCCGCCCCGACGCAATCCTGATCAAAAGCTCAGGCGATTGCTCATACGCGGATATCCTTAAAGCTGTTAAAAATGAAGAGTCACTGAGAGAAATGAACACAATGGTTCGTAAGATCCGCAAGACTGCTAAAGGAGAACTCCTCTTCCAACTCAGTAGGCAGTCGGACAATGACACTGCAAAACTTGAAGCAGCTGTAGGACAAGCTCTCTCAGGGAAAGCCGATGTCAAGTCCCTCAAGGAGGAGTCTCTGTGCGAAATACGCGATATAGACGAAGTAACGACGGTTGAAGAGGTCTGCCAGGCGCTGAACACACAGCTTGCAGGTTTCAATGCTAAGCCGTCTTGTGTGCGATCCTTGCGCAAAGCGTACGGCGGTACGCAGACTGCGACTATGTCTTTACCCACCGAGTTAGTTCGGGAACTTACGAGAAGTGGTAAAGTCCGAATCGGATGGGTCATATGCCGAGTCCGAGCAAAAGTTCAGCCGAAACGATGCTTTAACTGTCTCGAGTTCGGACACATAGCAAGAAACTGCGGCACCGAATCCAATCTCAAAGGCGTTTGCTTTAAGTGCGGGGGCCAAGGGCACGCGGCGAAATCATGCACTAACGCGCTTAAGTGCTTATTGTGCGCTAGAAGAGGGCTCAGCGGCACAGACCATCACACTGGTGGCTATAAGTGCCCAGTATATAAAGAAGCGGTCCAGAAACAAAGACCTTTATGAGATTATTGCAACTTAATCTTAACCATTGTGAAGCAGCCCAGGACCTTCTGGCACAAACAGTTTTGGAGTTGAAGATTGACTTAGCACTTCTTAGTGAGCCCTACAGAGCGAAGACTGCGAATTGGATACAAGACGAATTGAGCAAGACTGCTATTTGGTCCTGCAGACATAATCCCTTATATGCGGAATTAATACTTAAGGAACGAGGATTCGTATGCGGTAAGATTGATGGCATTTACGTTTACAGTTGCTATATACCACCTAGTACGCCGCTGGACGCGTTCGAAGAAATCGTCGGGAAAATAGCCATGGATGCGACGTTGCGGGAGCGTTTTCGTCATCGCGGGAGACTTTAATGCATGGGCTATAGAGTGGGGCTCACAGAGAACATCTCCCAAAGGGAGGGCTCTGCTCGAAGCATTTGCATGCCTTGATGTAGCGCTCCTTAACGTGGGTGGGCAAAACACCTTCTTAAGAAATGGGTTCGGCTCCGTAATCGACATAACGTTTGTCAGCGCCAATCTCTACAGGTTGGCTGAGTGGAAAATCAGTGATTGCTATACCCAAAGCGATCACTCAGCGATTGTGGTGGACATCAACCTCGAGGGGGGAGGGCGGCCCACTATACAGCCACCCCTAAAAAACAGAGGTTGGAATATCAATACTTTCGACCCCGACATATTCAAGCTAATGTTGACAACAGTCGAACATAGAGGAAGTGCTAACGACATGGCGAATAAATTAATGGCGGATATTAGAGCAGCATGCGATGCGTCAATGGCTAGAAAGACCCAAGCGCAAACAACATTGTTCCACATTTTGGTGGAACGAGCGCATACACTCCCTAAGGAGAGAGTGTATTCAGGCTAGGAGGCGCTATCAACGAGCCAGAGGGAGACCGGAATTTCTAGAGTGCAGAGCTACCTACAAAAGAGCGCGACTCGCACTTAAGAGAGCAATAAAAGATAGTAAGCGCGAATGCTTTCTCAAGCTTTGCGATGACGTCGAGAATGACCCTTGGGGCACAGCTTATAAATTGGTTTTTAAGAAATTGAAACAGCTGAAAAAGAAGTTGTTTGTTATAAAAAGCCAAGCGATGGCAGCGCACAAAATTACTTACATAACAAACTTATTTAATACTTATATACCTACACATAAACATACATATGTATATGCATAACATATAAGTATGTATTTGGGAAGTGGGTGTGAAGGTCATGGTATTCCAAGTGACAAATACTTTGTTGTTGACAATAGTTGCTTTTTTTGCAAGGGAGCTTGAAAAAACGATTCAGCTAGCTTAGCAGTTTCATCTTGGGGGAATCATACAGGTGGTCTAATAAAATCAGCTAATTGATACCTTTTTTAGCTGCTTTGACTTTTCTACATCTAGCTCAGTACGTTTTTGACACTACACATGAGCCATCATCCAGTGAGTTTTCTAGCTCCGCACAACGCTCAATTCTCCGTGAATGCTCGGCATCATTGGGAAATATTTGTACACATGAGTTGTGATAGGCAGATGTCCGCCTACCACACCGAAGACCCTGGGCTCACGCCCCGAGCAAAGCAACATTAAAATTTTAGAAACACGTTTTTTTCAATTAGAAGCAAATTTTTCTAAGCTGGGTCACCCCTCGACAGTGTTTGGCTAGCACTCCGAGTGTATTTGTGCCATGAAAAGCTCTCAGTGAAAACGCCTTGAAATGCCTTGCAGATGCCATTCGGAGTCGGCATTAAAGAAGTAGGCGCCGTCCTGCCAATTCGTAGGAAGATTAAAAGGAGCACGACGCAAATTTGAAGAAAAGCTCGGCCTAAAATCTCTTCGGAGGCTATAGCGCCTAACATTTATTTTCATTAAACCGGATGAGCAGGTGGCTAGGGCTAAACGGTATGATAGAAGAAGAAGAAGCACATTGAATTTCATTGCCCTAAAATAATTCGGGAGTACAACATCCATATGGGAGTGAGGCGTTGACCTTATGGATGGTTTAATGGGACGGTATCATATAAGAGCCAAGACACATGATGCAATGACTCGTCCTTTTTATCACTTCATTGATATGGCTGCAACAAACGCTTACATTCTATATCGTCGAATTCATACGGAGAAGTTGTATAACTCCAGTTATGTGTTCCCTGAAAAAGGGAAAATAATGAAGCTACCTCAATTGCGAGAACAGATGGCTGCTGGTCTTGTGTTGTACACTCAGATTCGTTCGGTGGGTCGCTACCTTCAACATCTTCAGGAAATCAAACCGCTCTTCGTAAGTGGAGGAAGAAAAGCTGTTAATCCAGTTGATAACTTTTTCATGTCATTTTCGCAAAATTAGTTTAAACTTAGCCTAACCGAATACTGAAAAAACCAGTCCTAGGAAGTTAACTTTAATAACAATTACACCAAAATATTTGAACCAAACAAATATCCTACTTTTGCATAATGAAATATCATGAATCTATGCCCAATTAAGAGCCTGCACATAAAATATTGTTACGAATATTAGCAAAACTAAGGAGTGCTGCCAGCTCTAAGCCGATGCTAAGCAGTGACGTGAATGCACATCAATAATTCAATCATCATGTATCTACATAAACGAAACAATAACTGCGTCTACATATATGTACCATGTACGTGTACGAGCAGCAGAGAGTCAATGCACAAATACATGCATATATCTGAGATACTCCTATAAGTATGCAATGAGAAAAACTATAAAATTGTGCAATTGTACTTACAGCTGAGAAGTTTGAGAGCTGCTGGACTAGTAGATTCTGGAAGCGACTAGAAGATGCGAATGTTAAAAACAAAGAGTATAAAAGGCGACAGATGTAGAGGCGCTGTAATTCAGTTTGATTTGAGTTGTCAAGCAGTTTCGACTAAGACGCTATCTAGCGAGCAAGAGCAGTATTATTTTGAATAGTAGAGTTTCATTTGAGCTATCAATCAGTTTGGTTATTAAGCAAGCTATTCGTTGCACAGGTTGAGTGTTATTGTGAAATACTTTAATAATGGCCATTTTGCATTATTACAAATTGGAGTTATTTATTCAACAGTTTAGTGATTCGAACTTAGCAGAGGATTGCAAATAAGAGGATTTGCAAGTAAATTCGTTACAATATATATATTGGTTTATTGCAAATTACAAATAGATTATTCACAGATATGCAAAGGACGCTATTGCTATCAAACGTTCACTCGACTCTAAGGATACTGTACTTAGTAAAATGTCATTGGATTTAATGCACAAACATTAGCAAAATGTAATGACACGAAATGAGCGCAAACGAAGTCAATTCGTCTAATTACCGTGTGCATATGCACCTAAAAGTAGACCACGCAAAATAAATTAACAACTTTTTTTTGCGCAAATTTTTTTTGTGTATGCAGAATCTTAAAATTTATGTAGAGAGCCACTTTCTGTTTACGTAAAACACAAACAAGCTGCAAACTCATTTGCGCTTTAATCTCGTTTGTTCCTTCTCTTGGCTGGCTGCTGCTTCGATCGTTAGTTCTTGTGCTGTGACCACGGTTGCCAAACCATGTTTTTATTTGAAACCAAAATTGATGGAAAAACAAACCAAACTTTTGTTTTATTTTTTAGTACACAGATAATTGAGCAACTCACAAGGGTGTCGTATTCGTTGTATTCATTTTGTTCGCATAACGGTACCACGTAACGGCATAAACTAATCGAGATAGATATATACTGCTATATATCAAGATAATCTGGGCGAGAAAGGAAATTCATTCAGCCATGTCCGTCCGTCTGTCCGTAAACACGATAACTTGAGTAAATTTTGAGGTATCTTAATGAAATTTGGTATGTACGGTCCTGCGCACTCATCTTAGATCGTCCACTTTTCCGATATCGAGAATTACGAAAAACCGAAAAAGTGCGATAATTCATTACCAATTCAAGTCTTAAAAGTTCGTATTGAGTGACAACGGATCACATTTAATTCGGATCGAAGTCCTGGAATTCCTTGATTTCTTTACATAGGATTTCTTTGTAAAAATTTTGAAAGTCTTACTTTTCGTTTGACACTTCGATATGTTCCTACAAGAACTCTCAATATGTATCGGTATGCTATGGCCGCGTCCCAATGGCATTTCTCTTGTACATGAGTTTTGATGCAAAAGCGAACATCGTCACAATCGCGCAAGATGTTGCGTTGTAAATATACAAGAACTTCAGACTTAGCAGTAGTAACTTTTCGGCTTTATAAACATTCGCAATACACAAGTAAAATACTTCCTAACATATTTGGTCTCCTATTCATTTGTTAAAATGCAATTTCAGCCAAAACAGATGTAAAATTCTTCTTCTTATGCTTTGCTTGCAACAAAAGTTGGAAGTTGGCTACTTTTTCATGTCATTTCCGCTCCCCGTGCAAATGCATGCAATCAACGCACCTGTCACCGCACGATACTGCATAAAAGTTGTATGTGACGGGTATTTAAATGGAAATTTACATATATGCGGGCTAATGAAATTCGATTGCATTCAACAGCGCGTTTAATGAAGCAAATTATGTGGGTAATGTTTTGCGTTTTTACCTCCGTGAAAAAGGACCAAAATTGTAAAGAAAAAGAATGGAGCCAGCGGACGTAACGGAATTTGCAGCAATTTTTGCTTAAAAAGAGCAATGTGGCAACCTTGGCTGTGGAATACGAAAGCAGCCGCATTACCGTCACTCATACGCCATGTAAGCCATTGCTAAAAATTAATAACAACGCAATATATTTACTTAATATTTACAGAGTAGCGTGTTCATGCTACAATGTTGCAACGGCACTTGCTTGCACCGTTATGTGCTTGACTGCCTGCAACCAAGCAACCGAAACTGCAACGTAAAATCCTCAAGTGACATTTTTGTCAGCTTTTTGCGGCTTTGCGACAGTCATTTTTCTTTGCAGCATTTTGTAATTTTTGTGACAAAAAAAATACAAATTTTTAACATTTTTAAACCAGGGTTCAGAGAATGTTTGAAATATAATTTTTTTTTCACAAATTATTCTTTATAGCAAACACTTGCTTCGAATTTTTTGTTCTTATCATTCCCAAATATTTGAAATTTATTGAAATATTTATACAGCTGGAGTACAGGTTCAACTACTATCACAAATAAAAATTTAAAAAATTTGAATTTTTTGAGTAAGCAATTTTTGAAATTTTTTTTATTTACCTTTTCATTTGGAATACGAGTTAATTGAAAAAAAAACATTTGTTTTCGTTCTCCAAAGAGTTTCCTTCATAGATCATACATAAAAATCTTTTACAAGGTGTTTTGTGTGAACTAGTGTTTGGAATGGGCAGAGTTTCACATATTGACAAAACAAAATTAGTGCAATACAATGCAGACACAAATTTGTCCAAGTATCTTCGTTTTGAAATAGAATTAAAAGGACATCTCTTGGGAAACATAAAAAGCCATTATGAAGCAGTTCATAAACATCATTTTGGTACTAATTTCATCGAAACAGATCTGGTAAGAAGGCGTCAATTAACGATGGCACCATTAAAGTTAAGCAGGGAGGAGTTTTGGAACTGCTGCGTTGGATTAGTAACAATTAAAAACATACCCTTTAGAATTTTTGACGATGAAAAATACTTTAAGAGATTGCTTCAGCCATATAGCGACACCTACTCTTTAACTATAAATTCTTTGCATGGAAAGTATTTACTGAGCATATAAGCTTGTGTGCTACTAAAATAAAAAACCCAATTAAGACATATTTTAAAAGATAGAACTATAAGTCTTAAAATAGATGTGACAAGCGGAATGGGTAATAGAATATTAGGAATAAACGTTCAATACATAAAAGATTATAAAATTATGATCCATACAATTGGTATGATTCAATTACGATAAAGGCATGGCTCAAGTTTCATCAAGGATGAAATATCAAAGTGCTTAGATAGTTAGGGAATATGCCTAAAACATATATATTCCACAACCACTGATAATGGATCCAACATGATCAAGGCATCCAAACTCTTGCTTCGCGATGTAGAAGAAATGCAAAATGAGTTCGTGGACTATGCTCATTTAATTTTTTGACTTTTTTCTACTTTCATTTTTAAGGTTTTTTTCATGACTCACTAAAAAAATGTTCATATGTATACTCTGTCCGACCCAAAAATGTCCACTAAAAACGTTAGCGATAACAGTTTTTTGATTATTTTTGAACGTTTTTAGCGGACATTTTTGGGTGGGACAGGGTATACATGAAAATTTTACAATCAAATAAAAATTTTTTTAGTAGATCATGAAAAAAACCTTAAAACTCAAAGTCGAAAAAAAGTCAAGAAAATAAAATTTCGCAGGCTCGAAAATTATTTTTTCGGGTATGCGTAGTCGAACTTTTTTTCCTGAGACCAAATCCTATCGAAAAATCGATGGCGCGATATCGGTTAACTTTCGTCCATACAAATCGACCCACCCTAATGTATATTTCTTCATAATTATTATCCTTCGCAACTAATTATAGCGGTTATAAATAAAGCCGGGTGACGAAACCAAAATTCGTTTATTTACATTATCTTCTCCTTTGGTACTTAAAAATGAAGAAAAGTGTTTCTTACACAGCCGAAATACTTGTCGGGAAGCCCCAAGAGAAATCCAGCACCAGATATGCTCTCATTTACATGGACACTGTGATAAGAGAGTGATATGAGACTTCATTCATTCATTCATTCATTTTATTCATTATTATCCTGTGCAATCTTAAATTTATACAATTTATAAAACAGAAGTATACTTATATATATAAAATTAGCAAAAGATAACAGTTAATGGTGTTTAGTGTCCAAATAACAGGACAGAGATAACACCATTTCCTTAAATAACTATAAATCTATGTTGTACATTGTGGGGTGCAATACAAAATCTATGTAATGAAGAAAAAATATTTACAGAAGTTGAAGAATTAAACAAATTCCAATTTACAAGTGTGCTTACTACGAAAGAATTATACAGAGGTAGTGAAAGACAAAAAATATAATGAAAATACTAGTAATTATATTATTATATTATATTATATTAATTAATTATAAAATTTGTTAAATTTAAAATTTTTTAAAGGGAAATACTTTACGTAACAGGCCGCAACAGAACTTCTATATCATCATGATTCAAACAAAGGAGCCATAATTTCACCTCCTTCAAGAAAACGGATAGCCTCCTAATGCTTTGTATAGCTTCGGGAAGCTTATTGAAAACCATGCAGGACACTATTGTGTAGAAGTTGCGAAACAGGGTGGTACGAGAAGCAGGAACTACAATATTTGAATGTGAGCTGCTTCTTAGCCTTTGTGGGGGGTATATTGGACTACGTAGATACCCACACCTCATAAAAAATATTTTTAAAACTTTATAGAAATACAAGTGCCTCACAGGCAGAATATTTAAACCGTTTAAAAAGGTTCATAGTGTGTGTGTATTGTTTACATTAGAAAACCAACGGTACCATGGCATCGCCATCGCAGCCTTTCCTACTAAGGGCCCGGCCGCTTCATATGCTTGTCACAGCATCTTTACGTTCGTCAAGGATCATTCGAACTAAAAGAACTCTGTAATACACGCGTCACTTTATAAAACAAAGCACTTATGCCCTTACAGGCGCTCATTGTGGTGAACAGTAGGCGAGTATTTCGGAGTGGACTCATAGAAGCTCAGCTAAAATCTGAATCTCCACACCTTTAGGTTATCGTGTCTCAAAAATAGGTTGCTTATGTTCCTCATGGCGCAGGATCGAGAACGCAATAGGCCCCCACAACACATATATCTGCTGAAATGCCTATGATAAATAGGGGGAATGTTTGCTTAAAAATGTATAAAAGAAAAATCATTCAGTTGTATAAATGAAATGGAAGCAGACTATTTGTCAAAATTGTATAAAGGCATAATTGAATATAAAAAAAAATTGTTTTTCCGAATTTATAGAATATTTAATTATTCGTCAGTAATAAATGAAAACAAATGTTTGTTTTAAACTTGATTCGCAGACGGTATAAAAAATGAAATGAATGAATTTTAACTCTTTGTAAAAGAATTTTCCTGAACCCTGTTTTAAACGTGTGTTCGCATAACATTTGAGTGTGTGACAAACGAATAAGCTCTATCGCAACAGCATTGTGGAATGTTTCGTGAAAAAGGTTAAATGTTTTAGATAAAAAGCTTGTTGGGGTTCTCTTGTTTTTGCAGTAAAATTAAATATTTCAAATATCAAATTATTATTTGTTGGTTTTTATCATAAAAGCAAAGTTTTAAGTTACCGTAAAAAACAATTTTAAAAATCTGTTTTTTTTTGTATTAGTTACTTCAAAGGGTGAGACGCGGTTGTTAAGCGAGATTCTCTGAGTTTGTAACTCGTTTATTTTCTGAGGGGCTGCCATTTAGTAGACATGACGACTATATGGCTACTCCTATGAAAATGGCCTATACATTCATCTTTCCGTTTTATCCCCTTATCATTACTTCGTTATTGTTCGAAATGAGCGAAGCAGGTTGAGCTAGTCGGTCCTAATTGGTTACGCTCCGGAACAGAAAATATTTCTATCAACACCCGTGTTTGGCAACAGAGGAATGTGCAGATCACCACAGAGTTGGTTGGCATAGAAGGAGGAATACTGGATCTCCTTGGTGCGCGCAGCAATGCCAACATGGCTAGAAGGTTAAGCGCCAAATAATGATGACAATGATAGACAAGTGTACAACATTATTTTACGTAGCTCTACGTTAGTTTTCATTTTTGACGTTGTTGAAAGCTTGACTTCAGCAGCTAATATATTGTAACGAATTCTGTGAAATTCCTGATAATTATACACCTTCTGCTAGCGTACGAATCGCTGAACTGTCGAATAAATAACTCCAATATTCAGTATTGCAAAATGGGTTTTATTAGACTACTCTGGGAGTAGTACTTTACAATTATACTTCACTAATAGCGTGTTTAAATCAAAGTGATTACTGGTTCCTCAGCTTGCGCTGCTTTTATACTCTCGGTTACCTCGTACGCCAATTTCTCCTAAGGTCTAGACGTTTAACGATCATGTGTTCTAGAACAGCTGCACCTCATGTACATAAGTGTGGCTGCTTGTTGTTTTTGTTGTTGTGATTATTACTAACAGCATACTGGTGCTAATATTCACCACAATATTTTTAAAAATTTCATGAAACGCCTATTCAAAAATAATTAATTGAAAGCTGACTGTGTCATTACTAAAAAAACTTATAGGGTACTCTAAATTTGCAGAAGTTTCTGTATGATGTTTAGATTATTTTTAATTGTAACATTAATTTTATGTTTTATATATCTTAGTTCAGTATTCAGGAATTTAACCAATTCCATTGCGGCTTAAATTTGCCTCTAAAATCGCCTAATCCAATGTCTGAAGGTCGCTTTGTCATAAACAATGTTTGCCCCCGGGCTTATAATTCGCAATTTCGTGACGGCAATATTCGTATTCGTAAAAAGTATTTGTATCCTAAATTTTCAAATCACTCCAATCATGACAGATAAAAATTTGTTTTCACTTTTTGTGGCATTGCCTTATTAATGTATTGCCATTAACTTCAAACGCACCGAACGAGCATCATTTGCTTAGAACTTATTTACCTCTAAATTTTGAGTGTTGGCTAATGACATAATAAGCAAGAAAAAACATGCATAGTAAAAGGCGAGAAAATGAATTGTAAAAACTGATAAAGCGAAAAGATTTATTTGTAATATGTTTATGACGAAAACGATTGCTCATACTTACATACAACAAAAAATACAAGAAATTACGAAGCGAATTTATGAATGGCAATTGCGGTCGATAATTTCAGTTGGCGCATGGTAGATGAGAATAATTGAGTCGGCAATTAGCAGGAAGTTGACTATGAACACAACATAGATGGTCACTATGTGTAGGTGAAAAAGTAATACTAAACTTTCACAATCATTCTCGAAACACTAATCATTTGATAATTACACTGTAGAACACTCGGCTGGTTATTGAGGCTAACCAATTTTTCAAGAGATTGATTGCTGAGTAAAAAAGTAACTTCCCCGCTTTTCTAAGCTATCCTCCTATATTCGAAATTGGACCTTTATCTTCGAAACAACAAAAAAGTTGATGAATTTCTAATGCCACACTTGTAATCCCATGCATTTTAGTGATCTGAGTCCGAAGCCGCTGTCAGAATTGGCCTAGCAGGTTCCGTTTCGGGCTATAACCTGATATCGGATTCGGACTTAGCGCATCAAAATGCATGAGAATAATATAAGCCGCTATCTCCATGTACGCCAAATTTATTTTTTTCCTTTAGTTCTGTAATTTTTATACCCAGCTGTACTTGTACATAGGGTATTATAAGTTTGATTGTATAACGGTTGGTTGTACACGTATAAAGGAATCGAGATAGATATATCATATATCAAAATCATCAGTATCGCCAAAAAATTTTATTTAGTCAAGTCTGTGCGTCCGTTAACACGATAAATTCAGCCAATATTGAGATACTTCACCAAATTCGGTATATGGGCTTATCTGGACTCAGAATAGATTGGTATTCAAAATTAGCGAAATCAGACGATAACCACGCCCACTTTCTGTTATCAAAAATTTTGAAAAAAAACAGATAACTAAAAAACAATACCGCTAAGCTAATGAAATTTGGTAGGTGGATTGGTTTTATGACGCAGAACACAAATTTCAATAAATTTTGGAATGAGGGCGTGACACCACCCACATTTAGAAGAAGAAAATTTGGAAGTTAACAAGCCGTTAAAGATATCATATTGAATTTTTTATATAGACTGAGTGAAGATAATCAAAATCGGTTAAGACCACGCCCACTTTTCCTAAATGTCTAACCCTAACAAATTTTGCAATAACTCTATGTAGTTACATTTGACATTTTTAAAATGGGCGTAACCCGCCTCTTTTCTTGTTACTCTTTCCAAAATGCTCTGCCAATCCGAACTAAATTTGACATACACATTTTTTTCATAGCTACAACTGTAAAACCGCATTTTTAACCCGCTCAAGTTTATTAGTATCCTTTTTGCTTCTTTTGAACGAAAATGAGTTCGGAATAGAACCATATATATATTATTGTGCAGCCTTATAACACTATTAACCACACAAAGCAAACAACAACAGCGTTTCTAGTGCACAGCTGGGTATGCAATGTTCGGTTTCACCCGAACTTAGACTTTCTTACTTGTTAGTTTATATTTTTGTTTCGAAGATTCAGCATTTGAACTTTTTGGAAGAAAAAAAATATGCAGTTCAAATAGAAAAAAAAGGCAAACCACACCTGAATTTTTAGTTAACTAAACACAATAAATAAATTAGCATAAGTCCAATTTCCAAAGCGAATATCCATGCTTTTTGGGGGCTTACTTCGAAAAACAACGATATCACTTTTTTGCTTATGGATCAATCTTTTCAAAAACTTTGTTTTGTCCAATATCCAGCCGAACGTTGTTCAGTATATGAAATTAGACTTATACCGGACGACTAGCGCGAGAAGCTAAATACATTATTTTCGAGCTCATACAAGAGCTTATGGTTTCTTTTCTGGTCCTTTTTAATACGAATATTTGCTGGGACGTGAAGCAAAATATGTTGAGATGTTTGACCCAAAAACCTCTACCGTGTTTGTTTATCAGTATTAATAATTTTTTTATTGCTCCATTCAGCAGATCTTAAACCAAATTTGTAGCGTGTTTATAATTTTTTAGCCACAAATTGCTGCAAAATCTCACTTACAATTTGTTTACATTTGGTCGTATGTCCTTGCTCCTCTCACGAAATAAATTTCACTTTTGAACAGTAATATTTGTTATTGCGACTCTGCGATCCCAGCACGCCCACAATAAGCGCCACGAAAGGCACTTTAAAACTGTGTCATCAAAAGCAAGTTGTTAAAAACATGAATATTCATCATCATCATCATGAAACAAATTAATTCTCTTAGAAGTTCATAAACTCAAAACACTTGGTAAAAGTGAATAAGCAACGAAATCAAGATCGAAAGCAAATAAACATTGAGACAGAAGCGTGAGCGGTACTGGATCGATGAGCCAGACCGAATCAACTCGTGTCTTTATCGCTACAACAACAACAATAGACTCAACGCCGGAAAAATCCCTACAGGAACGATAATGGGGACCTTTTTACCTACATACAGAGCCTGATTTAGTTATACAGGAAATTCTTCTCCTCATTGCTATATGAATAGAGAGATGAAGCCAGAAACAGAGTTTACATTCCGCCACCCAACAATGACAAAGGGACAATGGTAATATCCTGGCTAAGAAACAAAAAAAACAAAGCGCCGGAAACGATGGACGACTAGTCGAGCTGTTCCCAACGCGGAGTGAAGAGTTGCCGAAGACTATGCATCAACTCGTATGCAAAATTTGGACGCATGATCGAATTACTATACTGTGTACTACTCAATCAGGAAGAAATACAATTCCGTAAGTCGCCAAATTTATTAGATGTTATCAGCGCAACTTCAGACGTAATAAACATTCCCGCCGACAAAATTTGTATCAAAGACCAGTAACGTATGAATTACGAAGGAGATCTCCGAGCCATTAAAAGCCGAAAGGGGCTTCAGAGATGGCTACTGCCTATCATGTGATTTCTTTCATCTTTAGTTGAAGAGGTTCTTCCATCAGGAGATCTAAATCCTGATGGTACAGTCCATTACGGGAGCAGTTTATAGTCTTTAACAAACGTGCCGTAAGTTCTTGTCTGGATAAAGAGACAAAAAAGTGCATTTTGTGGCAGACAATTACCAAACGCAGTTATTATTGTGATTAAAGATGGAATCGGCGCATTTCTGCCATAGCTGTCACGTCACTGATAAAAACTAAATTCACTCCACAAAGAAAAATCACGCCATAAAAGCCGCTCATCATAATCTCTCTTTATTATGGACGGTGTCGTGGATAGTTTCCTATTTTCGGGTTAAGTGGCTTAGAATATTCCCGCCGGTAAGCAAATCTGTCGTAAGAGGTGACTAAAACTCACAGTCCCAAAGGTCCAAGTGGTCAAGAAAAAACGGATCATAAGGCAGTCGGCAGGAGATGATAGTGCCGAAAGTACATTATTCATATACGACAAACCACTGCCCACATTCGCAACAATCTGCTAACCGTTGGGGATGTGGGTACAACAACAATAACAACATGATTATAAGATGGGGAAGTGCTGAACAAACAGTTTGTTGATACCCATCAAACAGACATCTGATTGAAGAGGCCACACCTCCCAAGGGCTTAAGAAGCCAGCTCCGCGAGCATTATGAGGAAACAGCCGGCACCTGAGAACACAGCCGTATGAAGAAAAAAACACAAAGAGGTCCTCAGTGATATCCACAAAAGGCGTCGGACCTCTATACCAGGAACTGCCGGGCGAACCCAGTGGTTGCTGTTGTTGTTGTTGTTGTAGCGATAAGGACACTCCCCAAAAGTCCTTGGGGAGTGTTATCGATTTTGATGGTCCTTTGCCGGATGCAGATCCGGTACGTTCCGGTACCAAGGCCAACCATCTCGGGAACGATTGTTATGACTACATGCAACCATTTTGGCCATACCGCCCTCCCACCCCTAGATCCATGAGGAATTCGGGGTCGGTGAACCCAGTTCAGAAAGACTAACAAGCAGAACTCGCAGAAGACGAAAGCACTCTCTGGAGGGCGCTTCCAAGGCAGTCGGTTCTATGTACCGGAGCGACTCGGGATTTTTCCCGACCAAGGACTGTCATTTCAGTGTGACCCCATTTAATTTGTTTCGTCCCTCCCACAAATTGCCATCCTCCCAGCAGCTCCTTGCAGCAGGACTGCTCCATACTATCTTACTCCGGGAAGGCATCGAATCCAATTCGGGTCCGTCTCCTGACCCCAGTCCTGAGAAATGGTTTTGCTGCATCTGCCGGAAAAGAATCTTTTAGGACGGTCATACTCTGTTCAGTGTGTCTCGTGCAAGGGATGGTCTCATCGGACAGCTTGTTCTGGGCTTGATCCCAAAACCCGACGTCCACGTAACTTTTATAAATCTTTGTGGCTCCTTGCTGTTCACGCCCAAGGGCGTCCCGTAGTCTACGCCTAAGCGCCCACTACCTTCCAGCAGCCCCGCTGCTCAGCAAGCCACAACAAGTACCCGCTGCTGCTCGCGCACCACGGCGCCAACAACTCAAACAACTGATACCACTCATAAC
>JARSSU010009319.1:0-14938 GCA_029619165.1 Eurosta solidaginis
GCCAGATTGGGTAGACACAATTTTGGAAGCACTGAAGGGATTGCAACAGAAAAATGCCGGAGTTATGAAGTGTTTCAAATGCGGTAACCCAAGTCACATTGCACGTCACTGCAGCACCGGTTATGGTAGTTCCCAACTTGGCTGGTCGTAAACGCTGGAGGAGATAAGCAAGAGCGAGTCAGATGTAAGATCGAGAACTTGCTCAGCTACTGAATGTCGTGTGATACCTATCTCGCAAACTGGAAGGAAATCGAGTAATCTTACCGTCAAAGAGAATGTGGATAGTAAGGAGCGTGTACTGACTGTAGATACGGGCGCATCTCATTCTTTAATCCGATTTGATTTGGTCAACAGGAGAGTAAATCCATTACCTGGAGCAAAATTGCGTACGATTACTGGCGAGTATAACCAAGTCCAGGGAGAAGTGGTATGTGAAGTCTTAATTGGGGAGGTCATGGTTCCGCACAAATTCGTTGTGGCAGAGATCGTTGATGAAGTCATATTGGGAGTGGATTTCTTAGTTGACTATGACATCAGGATCGATATGCAGAAAAAGATTATGCAGTATAAGAACAAGGATGTGCCACTTAACTTCAGTTTTGAGCAAGGGTTCAGCAGTAAGCGAGTGCTAGTGAAAGAGATTCGACAAAAACCACAAAAGTCAAAGGCAGCAGATCGGGCAAGGGTTTTGGAACGAATGGGCCAAACAAATCAAACCGAAGGTACCTGCGAGAAAAACACAGGCATTGACAAACCGTAATGGACGCACTGAAACGTCGGCATGACACTGATTATGCGAAGCAAAGCGCAAGCTCTACGAAGTAGTTCATTGACCAAACAACAGAGTGTGAGGGAACGGTCCAGGATAATGAGTAGTAGGATGAAACCCAGTTACGACAAGAACAATAATTCGGAAGCTTTCTTGGAGGGAGATTTGGTACTGCTATACAACCCTCACCGGCGGAAAGGTGTTCCATCCAAATTTTGGTGCAGTTGGGAAGGCCCGGGCAGAGTTGTGAAGAGGATCAGTGATGTCATCTACCGCACACAAACAATTGGGAAACCACGAAATAGAAGATTGGTTCATTTGGAGAGGCTAGCAGCGGTTAGATCGAGACCCCAACAAACATTTAAGTTAGAAAACGATTAGAAGACAAATCGAATTCTAATGTATTTCTCTAAGGTAGAAGGTTAGAGGACGATTTGCGAAACTGTCGAGAATTATAGCATTCTCGACAAAAAGGGGACTTCGTTCTCGATATCGAGAAAAGGGTTAGAATTCTAATCGAATTCTAACGTCAAATTCTAATGAGTTTCTAATGAGAATTTTCAAGTGATGCGCAATTAAATTCAATTATTTAAAATCAGCGAAATTTTCATTGTTTCATTATATCAAATACGTTTATTTGGTTATAATCTTATGTATTAATAATGAACATATTTCAAAGGCTTTTTCTATTATAATAAATTAAAACGTACTTAAAGATTGAGCTCAGCGTTGGTTTGAGGTACGGATGAGGAATCGTTTTCTTCATGCCATTCAAGTAGCCCTTCAATAATCTGCTCGCTTTCCTTTTTTAACCTTTTTTGATTCATTTTCACTTACTAGTATTAATTATTATAAATAAAAAAACTTATTTCGCATTTTTTCATATTTCCACTATTTTCATTTTGTTTGTATGACACTAAGAATGAGTGATCATGTCGTGCAAATAATCGATAACTGTGACAATAATCATAACATCGCACTTCTAGTGTTATTCGAATCGTTTGACAGTCGAATTCTAACCTAGTTTTTGATTCGAATTGCATTAGAGAACTACATTAGAATTCTAATGTAAAATTACAATATTTCTCTAACGTTAGAAACTGTGTTTGCTGGGACTTAGGTGGAGGGGGACGATCAGACTTAGGTGGAGGGCAGTGTGACGAATATTAGTGACACTAAGTGATACTCACATCACTAATCTGATACTAAGTAAATAAAGCCACAACAACAATAAAACAAGCTGACACACTTGTATGTACGTAAACAAATTAATCATCATGTACGCACATACATACAAGCAGCAGAGAGATACCCTCAAACGCATGTCATCATCAGCTACTATTTCGCTCACATATTGGTTGCGAAGTATAAATGTTATTGTGAAGTATTTTCAAAGTAATCTAATAAAGACCATTTTGCATTGGATATTGGATATTGGAGTTATTTTATTCAACAGTTTAGCGATACGAACGTTATCAGTAGGTTGCAAATAAGAGGAATTTCACTAAATTCGTTACAATATTTTTGTCTGAAAAAATCATAGAGATCGGTAGTATATATAGTATATACCCCATATAAACTATCATTTCTGCCCCCTTTTTTACGGCTAGAAGCTTCAAAATTTCATCAAATACTTACGCTTACGTCATATATTGTTGAAGTAAGTGTTTCGTGGTCATAGTTTTTTACATGTAGACCACAAAAAACGTGAAACTGCATCCTCACACAAAGTACGTACCTACTTTTTTTTACTTCCTTTATATTAGGTCGGTTGAATGTTTGTCCGCTTTTTCATACAAATCTTGCAATCGATTTTAAGTAACTTCTCATTGAACTACAAACGTAAAACTTTACACCTAGGTTAGAACACCGTGACAATGCAACAAAAGTAAAAAATCCCCTAGGTGGCGCACGGATCGAAATAATTAGATAAGAATTTGAAAATTTTCAAACCAGTTTTTATGTAATTTCTCGATGAGCTAGAGACTTGAAATTTTAAACTTAATTCAGTCGATGACAGCCGATGACACGATAGAAAAAGATTCGAGGGCGCACGGGATGCGATATTTAGAAAAATCGTACGAAACGGAGGGAATTTTGGGATTGATTTTTATGTAAGTTCTTATTGAGCAACAAACATGAAACCTCAGAGACAGGTTAAGACACCGTGACAGAAGAACAAAAGGGGAAAAAATTCCGTTAGGTGGCGTACGGATCAAAAAAATTAGATAATAATTTGGAAATATGAAACGGGGTTTTAAGTAACTTCTCGATGAGCTAGAGGCTAAAAATTTAGAGCTTAATGTGAACTCCATGAAGTTACCGGAGTTCTTTTGTGAGGTTATGTCTTACCTTTGCCACGGTCCCAGCACGTTGCATGCATCTAGCTGTCGTTTTGGAGGGCGCCGCCTCCATACCCTTGTCTCTGTAATACGTGTGGTGGCTACTATGGTGTTTGCCCTTGATATTTAGGTGTCTTTTTGACTCGCAACAAATAAATAAAGCACCCATATATGTAATACTCCTATATGCTAATAGAAAATGCTCGCAATGTGTTTTGAATTCGAAATCAAAACAAGACAGCCTATAAAATTTTTGTGATTGTAGCAGCATAAGTGTGACAAGAAAAAATTTAAATCTAGGTACATTCGATTATTGAATACAAAAACAAAAACGTTTAAACAGCAATATATCGGCACTCTGATGTTTGGGAATGTACCTAGCCTTTTGTAGCAATATAGGAGTATTACATATATGAAAGCACCACTTTCGGTTTATTTGATTTTATTTAATTTATGGTACACTATATTGTTTTTTTGGGGTTTTAATAAGAAATTGAGTCCGCCGCGATGTCCAGCCAAAATTGTAATGGCCGCTCGATTTTTTCGAACCGACCTCCGCGTTTCCAACTTGTTTCAACACCTATTGTCCATTCACAATAGACAACAGGGTTGCACCACGTTGTAAACAGGGTGAGATTATAAGGCTGCTGTTACACCATCCCCCTTTTCGAAAAGAAGGTTGAAGTCGACCAGTTGATCAGGTTTGTCGGCTTCAACTTTTTTGGGTGAATTTTACGTTCAAAATTTTGAACTTTTGCGGCAGATATATCTAGGCTAACTTTGTTAGTTTAACTAATTACATTTATTTGTATTTTAACCTACATATAACGTATATGACTATTAGTATTTTATATATAATTTTGTTTGTGTTTCTGTTTTTTCTTTTTTTTTGTTGTAAGTTAACTTAGTTAATTTAATTAATTACATTTATTTGTACTTATAGTTGTTATGATTAGTTTTTCATTTATTGTATTAATAGTTTATATATACATATATAAATTGTTTTCTTTGTAATTCAAAATTTCATTTTCATCGGTTTTGTATAGTAACTTATACATACATTTTCTATTTGTTTATTTTACTTATATTATGTATTGTTTTCACTGTTTGACATATTTTCATTTAAATTTGCTTTTACTTAAATTAAATATGGGTTTAAAGTATGATAAATTTGTATTTAAATTTGCTTAGATGTAGTGTAATAAAATTATTAAAAAAAAATGTTTTTGCCTATCTCAAAATGAAATTGGGTACATCCGATTTTATTTATTTAGGTACTTCTCTTATGCGGTTTTTATGTACCGTTTTGTATTTTTGATTTCGTTATCAAAAATGGTTACATTTACACCGCCCATATTTGCTACTAAATATGGACCCTGATATATGTTTTTATGTTTTTCCCGTGGTTCTTTTTGAACCAAAACCATATCGTTTATGTGCATTTTTGTCGTATGCATCTTTATTTCGTATTTTGTGTTTTTCTGCTAACTCTTTAGCGAAGGCGTGGCATTTTTGCATTCGGTACTTTACTTCTTTTGAGTAGTTTTCGATATTATAAATTGGTTCGATTGTTTCTTCTTCAGTTCAGATGGCACAATGGCCTTTTTACCAAAAACTAGTTCAAAAGGAGTTTATTATCGAATACCGTATTTGGCGTTGTGTTATGCCAAAACCTAAAATATTTCAAATATGTATCCCAATCATCAAAGGAATCATTTAAGTACGCACGTAGGTACTCATTGAAAACTCTATGGTTTCTTTCGACAGTTCCTACGGTTTCATGATGATATGGTGTAGAAAATTTGTGATCAATATTTAATAAACTGGTTAAGTTTGCAAAAATTTCATTTTTGAATTCAGTGCCTAAATCTGATTTAATGGATTTCATAGCACCGTGTATTAAAATGAAGCCTTTGAATAGTGCTGATGCGATGGTTTTTACTTTTATCCGGTATTGATATTGTAGCTAAGTATTTTGTCGGAACGCAAATTGTGGTAAGCGCGTACTTATTACCATATCTCGATTCTGGCAATGGGCCTATTGTGTCAATTACAACAATATCGAAAGGTTTATTAGGAGTAGGGGTTAGAACGAGTTCTTCTTTATTTCCTATTTTGACTTTGTTCAAAAGACATTTTTCGCATTTCCTAACATAACTAGCTATGTCTTTTGTCATGTTTTCCCAGTAAAATTTGTTTCGTAATTTGGCGTATAGCTTTTTCGTTCCACAGTGACCTCCAGTGATGGGATCATTGTGATAAATTGCTAATCATTTTGATTTTTGTTCCTGATCAGTGATTTTTTCAATTGGATCCATTAAAATAATTTTTAGAAAATTGTAAAAGCTTATTTCCTCTTTCTTGAAAATTTGTAATTGTAATGTATTTGAAAATTAAATCGTTTTTGGCTCGAAAGTAAAGTATCGAAATCCTTTATTTCGTTGGAAAATTCAAAATCAAGTAAAATTGTTCGTTTATGCTTTATATGCGCGCATATTCTTAAAAAATTTTTGTTTTTATCATGAAATATTTCTGATCTAATACGAGGATTTTTTTTTAAAGTTATGAGTGAATTTTGTCATAAACGTTTATTGTTTGTATATTTTCACATAAGTCTATAATTTCGATAGAGCCACACGTTTATCTTTTTTCTTACTCATAGCCCTAATCTGAACTGCAAATATATTTTTGGTTGATTCTTTTATTTCGCCAATGGTTATACGAGAAAGTGCATCAGCTCCTACATTTGATTTTCCCTTTATGTACTCTATTGTGAAATTGTATTCTGCCAACTCAAGTCTAATTCTAGAAAGTTTCGAAGATGGGTCTTTCATAGTGAATAAATAGACTAAAGGCCTGTGATCTGATATAAAGTGATTGCCATAAACGTATGGTCTGAATTGCTTAATCGCAAAATAAATGGCTAATAATTCCAACTCAATGATGGCTTTCTTTTGTTCTGCCTCTTTGAAAGATTTTGACGCATAACATATGGGTAAATCGCTGCCTTGATGTTCTTGGTTGAGTATTGCCCCACATCCCGTCTTAGAAGCGTCTACTGTAATGGTAAACTGTTTGGAAAAATCTGGGTATTGTTATATCTTTGGTGACATTAGGGATGCTCTTAGTGCATCAAAAGCTTTATCACATGCTTCGTCCCAGTTAAATTCTACTCTTTTTCTATTCAGTATATTCAGAGGTGCTGACAGAGATGCAAAGTTTGGAAAAGCTACAAACCTTCTTACGGCGTCTTTGTCTGTTGGCTTAGTATAGTTACGAATTGCATCTATTTTTGTATCGTCTGGTGACAGACCTTCAGCTGAGCATTTGTGTCCTAGGAATGTTACTTCCGGTCTTAATAAATTACATTTATTTGGATTGAGTTTAAGGTTGAATTATCTACAAGTATTGAATAATTTAAACAAATTTTTAATGCGATGGGATTCGCTACAGCCGATGGCTATAATGTCATCTACATAGAGAAAAGCTACATTAGGTGGAATTCCTGAAAATGCGATGGTCATCATTCTTGAAAACGAATTTGGTGCAATGTTCAAACCAAATGGCAATACCTTCCATCGATACGCTCCGCGATCAGTAGAAAATGAGGTATATTGCGTGAATCTATGTGTAAAGGTATTTGGTGAAATCCAGAAAAAAGGTCTAAGATTGAGAAAAATTTGGCTCTGCCAAGATTGTCTAAGATATCATCGATTCGTGCTAATGGGAATTTGTCCGCTATTAGTTTCTTGTTAAGTGTGCGAAAATCAACACACATTCTGTACGCTCTTTCCCCGTTGATTTTCTTTTCGGAACTAGGATAAGTGGGCTGTTGTAATTAGAATATCTTTCTTCGATTAAATCATTACCTAGTAATTTTGTAACCTGTTTGTTAATTTCTACCCGGTAGTACGATAGTTCTTTATATACACCGGTTCGTTGTCAGTTACCCGCAATTTCTGCTCATAAAAATTATTTAACGTCATTTTATCGTTGTCAAGCGCGAATATGTCAGCATATTGTATGCATAGATCTAAAAGTTCAGATGGGCATCTGTTGGAATTTGATCTTTTAAAATCGAAGTTATTTCGTTAATTCGCTTCTCATCTGACTTAGTTTTGTCGATTACATAGACGTGATAATTTGATAAGTTTTCTGCTTTAATAGAATTTTTATGTACGAATTGTACATCACTTGTTGTATTGATTAATTTTATGACTGGGTTATCGGAGTTTTTAATGCATCTTGCGGTAAATACGCCTTTTTGTATTTCTTGAGATTCAACGAAAAGTGGAGTTGTTGAGTGACCTAAGTCGAAAACTCGAAAAACTTCGCATCTTTGTGGTATAATACAAATATCTCTTTCCGTTCCGTGTAGGATTGGCATAATGACTTTTTCTTTATTGGATTTAATGAGATGCAACTATTTGAATAATTTATTACACATTTGTTATGATGAAGAAAATCTTTACCCAGTATACCGTCTGATGGAATATTGAAGTCATCGTTTACCACATGTAAGCTATGTTCGACTGGATTATTAGAAAAATGTGGGTCTATGTTTATTCTACCTAAAGTAGGAACAGAATTTGATGTAACGCCAGTGATATTAACTATATCGTCATAGTTAATGGGAATTTGCTTATTTAAGTAATCAAAGAAATATCAGCCTGCGTATCTAGTAAAAATTTGCATAATTTTTTAGATCCGGTTATATAAATTTCGACAAAATCCGAGTAATTTAAATTCACACAGAAAATATTTTTAGTATTTATTCGCTTATCTCCTCGTCCCTCAGTGTTCGCTGCTGAGGGGCGCCAAGTATAAAGAGCGAACGTTTGCATTATTTCGCGTATTTGAACTTCCGGCGTTAGTATTGGTTCTGTTTTCTAACCTATTTTGAATGTTGCTAGTGTTACGCGAATTACTATTGCTTCGATTGTCGTTGTTTTGCCTATTTTGATTGCTATTATTGTATCTACCGTTATTACTGTTGTTGTACCTATTGAAATTATTATTGTTATTGAACCTATTGAAATTACTATTGTTGTTGTATCTATTAGGTCCATTTTCTCGACTTCCTGTTAAAGGGAGGATTAGTTAACGGGCAGGTAAATTTGTTGGCAAGATAAATTCTAGTTCATTTTCTCAACCTCCTGTTGAATAGTTATTTAATATTTTTGAAAAGGTGGTAGCACTGCGAACGGAAGGAAAAGGAAATGTCAAAAACAGCTGTAAAAAAGTAAATAAAAGTTAAACCTGTGTCACAAAAATAAATAAAAAATATAAGTTCTTCGAACAATTCGCGTTTTCAATCTCGTCGTGAACGGAAAGTGAAACATTTTCAACAAATAATATACAAACCACTCACGGGAAGTGTTAAAATATATGTATACAAATTTTCGTTTTATACGCAAATTAGTTGCAAACTCATACAAGTACTATCGGGCTAATAACCGAAAAAAATTAACTTCAAAAATTACTATAATGTTTTAAAAAAATAAATTTACAAAAATGTGTAAAATTAAACATACATAAAGCTATCGATTTATGTACATACATGTATACCGTTGTGGAAAATAGAATACATAAGGTCCCCGAGGACAAACGGAACTTTAAAAAAAAATGTTACCAAATACATAAATGTGTGAGCTAAAAGGATTGGACTTTTTGGAAGAGTGAGCTAAAAGCATTGGACTAGTTAAATAATTATATAGGTAATAGTCTAGTTGAGGGGTCGACTGCTAATACGCTACCAAAAATATCGAGAGAGGTGTCAAAAGACGCTTATTAATCTCGAGAACAATAAGCCGGTGGCGGAAAAGAAAAATTTTATCTATATCCGGAGATATTTGCAGTTGAAGTTGGCGATTTTCATGTGGTTGTTGTTGTGTTGTACCCACCAAAAAAATTGTGCATCACCGTGGCGGTAGCCACGGTTATACCACACACCCGGACTTGGCATGGCGTAGCCCAGGGTTATTTTTTATAAGCGCGGCCGAAGGCCGCCAACGCAGAAAGGTGTTTCTGCGCAAAAATAATATTGATCCCACCCCCGGTTTCGGAGGTACCCGCGCAAAAATACTATGGATCCCACCCCCGGTTCTATACTATTATATTGTCGATCCCATAGAACACTAACACATTCGGGTAAAAGATTTCACTAACAATCATTCTATGTATTTTTTAGGATAATACATTGGATGAAAGTAGCCACACTGCTCACGACTGGGCTTCATGGAACCCTGCCAATTTGCGGCAGAAAAAAAGTGACGAACTTTGTGTGGTAAAAAGTTCGAGCCGCAAGCGAAATATGGAGGAAGAGAAAATGAACCTTGTGCTACTACAACAAGAGTTTTATAGGGGTGAAAACACGCGAGCCGCTGAGAAACATGAGATAGAAAAGCTGCACGCTGAAGAGAAGCATAAGCAGGAACTCATAAATCTTCAGCTAAAGAATAAGTTGCTAGAGCTTGAGCTAAAGGAAAAAATGGCAAAATATTCTACCAAATGTAAGAACACTGATTTCCAAAATAACAAAAATTTTATATAATAATAATTTTAGAAAATTTTATTTCATTATCTTTTCAGGAAATGTTTTTCTCATCGGTCTTGCGCCGTGCTAACAGTCCATGCAATCCGAATGAATTAAATGATATTATTGACGAAATCGATCGCTTATTACAGTAAGTTTTTAAGGAAAAATAATTGATAGAAACAGTTTTTACATTCGGCTTAAACTTACGTGAAGAATCCGTACCGAATCCTAATAACACAGCTTAAAATTTAGCGGTTCGCTGGGGAAGGCTTCTATAATGCCACCGGAGCGAACATTATATCTTGGTAAAATGTCGGAAATATATATTTTAAATTGATCATGGGTCAAAACAAAAGTTATACGCTAGTAATATATTTACAATCCAATAGTGGGGTAAGGAAAAACTGCTAGGTGTCTTCAATGATCGCACTTCTCGCATAAAAAAGCAATTTTATATATTATGTACATAATGAAATGCATCATGGTTATCAAGATTAGTTGGAAAGCAGTTGGGGAGTTTTGTAGTTTCAACTCAGACTATTACGGGTAAGGTCATGTAGTATAACTTCACTTCGTAATTAACTTTTAAAAAAATAAATATAAGGCGCGATAACCTCCGAAGAGATCTAAGGCCGAGCCTCTCTTCCAATTTGCGTCGTGTTCCTCTTGATTTTCCCTACAAATTGGCCGGACGGGACCTAAATGTTTTATGCCGACTCCGAACGGCATCTGCAAGGCAGATGACTTTTCACTGAGAGCTTTTCATGGTAGAAATACACCGGAGCGCTTGCCAAACACTGCCGGGGGGCGACCCCGCTTAGAAAAATTTTCTTCTAATTGAAAAAACTTATTTCTAAAATTTTGATGTTGCTTTGCCCGATGTGCGAACCCAGGGCATATGGTGTGGCAGGCGGAGCACGCTACCATCACACCACGGTGGCCGCGAATTAACTTTTGCTTTCCGTCAAAAAAAATACGGTGCCATTGAACGGAATCGAATCTAAAACTGGTCACGTACACTTCAATAACAACAACAAGCTTCAACCAGAAAAATGTAACCGGATGAGGGCACAATGTCGAAGCCAGTTTATCCTCAAAAATTTAGCAGGGATAACAGAACATCGTTTTTTAAACTTATTTCAAAATTATTTATAGTTATGAACTTTATTTATCAAAACTGTCTCTTGACTAGAAGTTGCAGATGTTGAATTATTTTACATGGATGTCTGAGAATTATCTTATTCATAACCGCCTGACTGTGTTAAACGTTTTGAGTAAATGAAAATTTTAATTCTTCCATTTTCAATTTAGTAAAAACCAAAAACTTATAAAAATACAACTGATTGTGGAGTTGTTTGCCCATGAAGAACTAGTCGCCGAATTGGGTAATCGATTGCGTGGTTTGGTGCATTTAAATGATAAATTTCTTAGCTACCATGGACACTTTTGTGCTTGGAACATTTCCAAATGGATGTTGAGAAAGCGCGCATATTTATCGAACAGGAACCAAATACGGAGGAATATAAAAATCGGTTAGCACTTAATTCTCGTTGTCACGATTCACATGTTCTAATCACAATGAAGTTAACCAATGAAACAAGCATTAAAGATAAAACAAATAATTATTTTGAATTACACTATTCAACGCTGCCAAGCTCATTTAATTTAAAAGTACTCGCCCCGGTGGTATGCCCAGGTCATATATATGGCATAACTTATCGTAATAATATGATGGCGCCCAGTTTGCCTGAAAAGAGGTAAGTTGCAACTGAAATATCTTCAGCTTATATTCATACGCTCTATCAGCAAAATCACAATTTTTTAGGAGAGGAAAAAAACCGCCTCGTAATACTGGGGAAAGTGCTATAGTTATATATCGAAGGCGTGTTTGTTCGTTCTCAAAGCAAATATCATCAGAAATGTTAACGGGTATTGCCCAATAAAAATCATTTTCGACATACATAGATAATTTTTATGTAGGCAAGTTTATGTCTACCTATCTCGACCGCTTCCATACCATACAACCCAACATTATATGAATATTTGTAGCTATAACACGCTATATATAAATATAACTATATAGAAAGATTTATCGTGGATTTCGCTTTTGTAAAATAATTTCATTGCTGATAGCGAAATTTTGAAATGGTATTAATCATTTGAGTCAGGTTTTAAAGCTGGCAATAATATCAATGTGAAATGTGAGTCAGAGATCAATTTACCAACAAAAACTTATTTTCGTTGAAACTTCTGTTGGAAGGTATTGAATATTAGGCGACTTTATAAAAAAAATAACTGCTGAATTAATCTATTATTTGCAGCAAAACCAGACCAAGCGCCGGCAAACCATTACCAAAAGAAAAAATCAGTCCCAACAAAGATACGCCAGCACCATATTGCATACACAAAACGAAACTTCGAATATGTGGACGATGAAGATTCCCAGAGTTCAAACTAACCAATAACTGTGAATTTTTAATATTTAGTTTTTATGCAGCTGTTGTTTTAATTGTTATTTATTTTCATTTAAATATGCTAGTATAGTATTCTTCTACGAGATAATACAAATCCATTGCTATTTCATCACGTAATTTCATTAATTTCTTATCACATTCCATTTGTTTTGAACGAAATAGTTGTGAGTTATTTGTAATTGCTTCATTGACTGAGTGGAAATCGTTAGTATGAGATATTGTTTAATATCTGATACAAGCTTCATTAGTGATTCGCCAGCGCGCACTGGAAGAGAGAAAAATTGATTGCTGAGCTAACAAACTGAACAAAATTACAGTTACCTATATTTGCTGCACGCACTTGCATTTCATAAGTGTCTTGCTCGCATTGTGTTGTTTTCGAGATTTGTGAATCGCCTTCACCGCGCGCTAATTTAATAATTTCTAAAATGTATTCAGAAAAACATTGTTATCGTAAAATAAAGTAAAAATTATTATTTTTCAAGATACTAATAAGTAACATAATCACAAACACTATATGCATATAGAATAAACAATTCGAAACCGATCATTAATCGAGTTACAGATTAATATATCTGTCATAGATAGATAGATAGATAATTAATTGAGGATTGCACTGTGACCATTGGTCTATTATGCCCTCAGCTGCTTCACAACATCTCATCCAAGCCAACATCTCTGATGAACCCTAGCAGTTCACCTGGCTTGAGAGATTTTATGTGAGAATGATCTGGGCATATTGAGCCCATGAACTTAGCCCTACGCCTTGAGATTGCATCAAGGATATGGTCCGCCGTCTCCGCTGATCGATCACAAAATCGGTATGTGTTGTTCGATATTATACCCAGATCTTGCATGTGGCTGTTTAGTCTACAGTGTCCTGTAAGAATAGCTGTTAGCATTCTTAGGTTATCTTTCGAGAGGCCTATTAATGCCCTGCATCGAATTGTGCAGTAACCCCCTAACAGAAGCTTAGATTGTCTCAGGACTGGCATATTACGCCATTGCTCTTTCCTCTTTCCCATTTCTTCTACTGATAGATGTCCCCTAATTTACTGCGGCCAGTGCTGATTTTATTTCAAATGCCGAGATAGCCTTGAGGGCGGCCTGACTGAGTCTGGCAATTTTTTCATTGGAGTATTTTCGCTGAAGGTTCAATATCTCTGTCATAGTCTATGTAGAAAAAAAACAAAAGAGCCCTCAACCGCTCTATTAGCTATGTTATTTGCTCGCGTTCATTACATTACTTTTGACAAGATCAGCAACGTTTCGATCAATAGTTTTGCTTTGACAATCGTTTCTACTACAACGGGCGGTATGGCCTAGAAGGTTTAATGTGGCCATATTAGTCGTTCCCGAGATGGTCGGGCTAGCACCTTTATAGTGCTTTGTTAGCGGAACGTACCGGATCTCCAGCAAAGGACCATCAACATCGATAACACACCCCAAAACATTCGGGGAGTGTCTTTATCGTTAATACAACAACAGCTGTGTGAGCTGGAAGCATGATCGACAGATGCTGGGATTTAGCGCAGAACATCCAAAGATGTATTAATGTCCTGAACAATATTTTCACCATACCAAAACGAAACTAAAAATTTGTTTGGCAAGCGTTAAAAGGGATTTGATGCCTTTGTGCATACATAAGAAGCTGATTTTTGGCAATTTTTTTCATACAAATTTATATAGAAGTTAGCTAAAATTATTCTACTGAGGCTAAAGTTGATAAAAATTGCAAAAAACTACCTGTACGCAGACATATGCTGGCGAGTGTATATTTTCATGCACATCCAAAAACCTGACAATATGAGTGCAGCTACAATCACGCGAAGGGGTATATGATTAGAATATAATGTAAAATTAAACCCATCCTGTTAAGCTGGTCTTGATAGCCTGTAAATAAAATTATAAATAAAAACTTGAATTTAGAAAAAATAATATAGTATTTAGGCCCGGGTTTTCAGTTAAAGTTTAAACTCCATTCAAAGTTGACTAGAGTTTAACCCTGCCACTTTGACTATTTAAATCAAGATAGGCAGCAAAATTTTTTGAAAATGAACAAAGTGACTAATAAACTCCAGTCAACTTTGACTGTAGTTTAAACTTCAACTGAAAAACCGGGCATTTGTATTTGAAATTTACCTTGCAAAATAGTCGCTTATCAAAACAGTTCTCGCAGTTGAGTCTCCGTCGGTTCTAAAGCTGGTTTCAGGTTCCTCTAAAATTTGTGATGGTGATATTTCAATATCTATTGGAAGAAGCGGATCTTTCGCAGATATAGCAATGTTATGAAGAACTGCGCAAGCCGATATAATTGCCATAACGGTGTCCATTGATACTCGAATCCCCATAGATAAGATTGGAAAACGTCGTTTCCAAACTCCGAAAGTTCGCTCTATGGTGTTCCGAGTACGAATCTGGGACTCGTTATATAACCTTTCTGCCGCAGATTTAGTAGGGGAGTCATCATATATCGACATTGTTTGTAGCCACTATCCCCAAGGATCATATAGTCTTTAAAATATCCCGTATCCAGTTGGTATTTCAAACGGCTACAGTTGAATATATGACTGTCGTGAGCAGATCCTGGCCACCTCGCTACTAAATTTTGAAAACGTAAGTTTGCATCACACACCGCTTGAATATTGAGTGAAAAATAACCCTTTCTATTGCGGAACATTTCCGCATTTTCACCACCTGGTGATTGCACCCTAACGTGGGTACAGTCAATAGCCCCAATAACTCTGGGAAATTTTGCGATTTTATAAAAATCGAATACAGTTTGCTGCATGCCAGCTGGATCAGGGAATTTCAC
>JARSSU010009320.1:0-68314 GCA_029619165.1 Eurosta solidaginis
CTCTACGGTCTGTGAAAAATCGCTAATTGCCGTAATTGTAATTTCAACGATGGTCTTTGATATCCAAGTCCTACACTCACTTCTTGACTTAAGTTGGTTGCAATACTGATATAGCTAATTTGTGACTGTGTCTTCTTACTGCAGTGATTTTTGCACCACTGTGAGCCGAATATGATCGTAGAGTAATATTCCTCAGCGTTGCCAATGAACAGTGATCGAGATCACGATAGAAATTAACATGCATATGCAACAACCATGTGACCATATGGACGCAGGTTGTTGTTGCCATTTGCATGTTAAAGCTTTATCGGTATATGGCTCACTATTCATTGGAACGCGAGGATTATATAAATGGCAGTCACAATCACACTTACCAGTAATTGTTTTTTTTTTTTGTTATCACAGATCAATCACAGCTCTTGTCATAGCAGAGTACATAGCGTGGCACACGAATTATAGAAATATGTGATACTGTTGTATATCACTGCTAGATGTCGACTATAAACTGCTTAATATGAAGCTATTCAAATTGCCTCGCTAGCAGGCTTCTGCGACATTCAAGCAGCAGATAGCCAGCATACCACAAATCACGGATTTTCAGATTAAGCCCTCTACAACTGCGAGCTGGAGTGTTTGCACAGCGATATATACTGAAGTTTACAGCAACTGTACCGCTAGTTACCCGAAGCACAAATCATCGGATATTTGTTTATGTTACGTAGCGATTGTGACAGAGCACTGTGATTGGATCTGTAATTGCAAAACTCAACGCGTCCGCTCAGTAAGTCCGTCATCTATTTCGAAGCTTGCACTGCGTATATACTGTGATGTTCCAGGCGCTGTGAAAGAATACAGGTGATGCAAAAGAGGCCCGTTACACTTAGACACAGATCAGGAGATAAGAAAATTTGTTAAAAACAGACAGAATCTTGTAATCGACTGCCAGGTAACAGTTCCTTAAATAGAATATATGTCATGCTTGGTGACATTGCAACGTTGAACACACACACAGGTGGCTCGCGAAATCGAGATAACTCGAATTTGTCAAATTAAATTTTAATATTGGAATTTACTTTGAAGTTTTTTTTTTAAAAAAAAAACTAACCGGTGAGATTGAGATCTCAAAAGGATCATAGCGCAGAACGCAGTCCCAACGAAATTGTGTGCATCAATTCCGCTAGATGGTGCATTGGGTCGTCGTGTTTGAAGAATCTACTAAATTTGGGATCTTCTAATTAATTTTGAAAGAGCTGATAAGTAGTTAGACACCTAAGCTTAAGCTGGTTCAGAACTTGCCGTATATGCCTCATGGGATAAAGTTACGACGGTATAAAATGCGACGGATCAAATATTAAGAGCTCAAATTTTATTTGAAATTGTTATCATTTGTCAGACATTGACCCAATTTTCCGATATATATTTTCAAATTGGGATGAAGACAAACCGGTAACGGCGTTGTGTTATCTTCTGCGCCATTTGTAATCTCGTAGCTAATCGTAGGCTTTGTCGATTTAGACAAGCGTTGAAAGTCTCCACTGGACTAATTATTGTTGCCCTCATGTTTGTTTGAGAATAGTTTTCTGCTGCCCCTATTTTTAAACGTTTTATTTAGCTTGTTCAACGGTTTATTTAGATTGAGTTGACAGGTAGGCCGCAGCACGGCCGCACGGCCGTTGTGAACGAATCTGTAGTGAAATTTAAGTAACTTCCCGATAAAGCTACAAGCTTGAAACTTGGAATATAGTTCAGAACCCGATGCCAATGCAATATAAGATCGCCGTTAGGTGGTGCATGGATCGAGATATCACAAAAATCGTATTTGTGGTCCGACTTGGCTCATATTGGGAACACATAATACATGCAAGAATAAAAAGCGAGCCTATGAAAAAAAATCGCCGCTAGGTGGCGCAAGGATCGAGATATTCACAAAAATCGTATTTGTGGTCCGACTTGGCTCATGCTTGGAACACATAATAATAAAAGAATAGAAAAGCGCCTATCAAAAAAAGTCGCCGCTAGGTGGCGCAAGATCGAATATTCACAAAAATCGTATTTGTGGTCCGATTTGATTTGATCCATATTGGAACACATAATACATACATGATAGAAGCGACCTATGATGCCCGATTTGGCTCATGTTTGAAACAAATATTGCATACAGTCGGTAGAAGTGACATCAAAATATTTTGGAGTTGGAGGAGGGACAAGCATTCGTGGCGCAGCAGGGCATTTTTTAAGTAATACGAACGTGGCCAATGGCCACGTAGTAGTCCGCCGTGGCCACGTAGTAATCATATCTGGCCACAAATAAATTTCGAAAATGCGTGAACAACACCTAACTGAAATAATGTCAGAAATTTTCTGAACATATGTACATGATTTCCCAAAATGTCAAAGAATATATAACTTGCTAATTCTAATGAAGTTTTTTGGTGCTAATCGAAGAAATTTATCAACGAATGAATGATACATCATCAAATATACTGTCAATGAGGATTTATATGGAAAAGAACATAGGTACTCAGACTTCCGTGACATATATAAATTCTGCACGTGCTCGAGGATTTTTGTCAGCATATAATAAAAAAATTTTGGGCAAGTATATAATAAGTTGGGTATGAAAAATAAGTATTCCTGGGATTACTTGTTTTATTGCAAATGTTTTGGTATGAGTGAGTCACAACCACGGTTGCCACAGCATTGATTAATCACCCTACAAGAATACTGACTATCATATGACTATCATCTGATTGTCAGCAATGTCAACCTAACGATCAGCGCCTCATACAAACTTTCTATCACAAACTTAAGGGGACTTGCGCAAATGTGATGTAAACAACTGTGTACGTGTGAGTTTTTGTCTCCTTCTTATACACCAACATGGCCTACTGATTAAGTATATAGCCGTACTGCTCACTCTCATTCATTTTCCTGGATCAGTGCTGACACTCTAACTATCAAAAATGTCATAAATGATAGTTTACTGTAGATATCAGGTTTGACTGTTAAACTATCATAAATGACCATTGTTATATTCCGCCAAAAATGAAACAATGCTTTTTGCTTTCTATTTACTTTATTTCATTACGTTTTTAATTTTGTACATGATAAAAGCATACGTATTTCTTATTTGTTTAAAATAAATAGTTTTATAAGAATTCGAGTTCAGAATGTTCAATTTAAATTCAGAAAATAACAAAACAACAGAAGAGCGCTTTCCTCATGCGGAAACACATTTAAAAATGAATCACCACTAACCACTATTATTTTTCGCGTATCAATTTTTTGAGTGCGCCCCACACATTCCGACAGCTTTTTGGTATTTTTTAATATTATTTTCGATTTTTTTTTCTTTTAGCATGGAGCTTTGAAATGCTCTCTTTTTCATTTTTTAAACTTATTTTTTATATGGTTTTCGTCGGTTGAAAATGGCGGAATTTAAAAAATAACAAAACAACCGTGATAATCATTTGATTGTCATATGACAGTCAGTAGTGACAACATGATTAAATCGGATAAACTGTTCTCGCATACATAAAATTCCGTTAAGAATTATGTATCTGTCTCACATGCATAATGGTATCTGCTGTATGTTCTTTTGTTCTGTACCAGGTGTCCGAAGCTTTCCCAGTTTGAGTCCTTTTTCATGATTATAGGCTGTCGTTGGGTACATGCGGACATGCGTGAGCGAACAAAGGAACATACATAAATTTGAGTATCAATGTTTACGTCATCGCAGGATCAGCATTGTCAATTAGAAGTGTGAGTGTATTAGTAAAACTATCAGCGTTTCTTGTAGGGCAACTGACTGGCATGGCTGCTATTTACATCATGATTTACCATCATGTTCTTAATGGCAATATTCAAAAGCTGACCGGTGTGGTCAGTCATGTCTAGCAGAGTACAGTAGTTGGCAGCACATGTCATATGTTGAAAAGTCGCGTTGATTCAGATATCAAATAAAATACGCGTCTTTTCAAAATCGACGTTACGAAAAAAAAATTCGTTTGCATTAAATGCATAAAATTGCTACACGGACTTTACATGTAGAATAAGTGCTTTAATTTTCTCCAAACCAATCTTCCTCGTTCACGTGTATAAATTTCATAAAATCTCCTATTAAGAAGACTCGGAAGACTTTCTCTTTTCGTCCTTCTTCCTTTCAACTGGTTTCCGTTCTACGCGTTTCTCTTACACTACAGTAGGTTCCGAGTCAACATATAATGTTTTCAGACTCGCGCATGTATGTCGGTAGAGTAGTGGGTGTTCGAGGAGAATTTTTCTATTGGCCACCTAGTGAAAAATCCTTAAAAAATGCCTGTGGCGCAGATATGAGTAAAGTCTTTGGAAGGATATGTATTGAGGACTTAGGCTGTAACAAATTGTCAGGAAAGAGTCTTGTAATAATGAGTCACTAAATGAACTAAATAGAATGAGAAATAATAGCCAATTAAATAAAGACTAAAAACTTGAAAATAAAATAATTATTTTAAGTTAAACGGTTTTATTGAAAAACAATATTTACATGAAATAATAATAATACGAAAAGCTAGAAAATAATTAGGTAGGTCCTAGGTACTAGTCATCACACTCCTTATCAGTCTAGGGCGTTGATCAGACAATTAAATAAAAGCGTTGGACGCGTTATTTCTATGATAGTCATAAGTAAAACCAACTGAACCTTAATCAGGTTATGCTACGCCTCACATTTTTAGAAATTTCACGTGCCCCAACGCTTTTATTTAATTGTCTGATCAACGCCCTAGACTGATAAGGAGTGTGATGACTAGTACCTAGGACCTACCTATTATTTCTAGCTTTCCGTATTATTATTATTTCATGTAAGTATTGTTTTCAATAAAACCGTTTAACTTAAAATTTTTTTTTAATTATTTTATTTCTATTTTATAAAGGTAGTCCTTAATTTTTTTTATCACTTTTAATTTGTAACAAACTTTTTTCGATTTTTTCAATCGTAGAAGCCGCCTTCCGCCCATTTAAAATATTTTGTGGAAAACACCATTTACTAAAATTTATTTTTGGCTTGCTGCAGTGGGGTATAGTGGAAAGTAATAAATATAATTTTAACAGAAATGGCAAAGAATCAATGGCAGTTACCAGCACTTGGTTGAAAAAAAAATTAACTAGAATTATATGGCTTGGCGACATCTCTAAAGCTTTCACTGCAATTAGTACCAAATTTAAATTGGAGGGCAATATTGGCTCCATAATCGAAATGAAATTTGTGCGTGAATTATATTTATTGTTCATATTACTACTTTCAAATTTGTTAAGTGGTAAAGGTCAAAATACCACAACTATTTTGACTAAGGACGAATCGTTCGCCACTAATATTTCAAGCAACATGAACAGAGGGAAAGACGCAAGCGCACTTCGTCCTGCAGTTGAACGTATTTTTATGCGTCAGAAACGTTTTCTATTGGCCCCACCTAAAACACGTCTCAAATTTACGCTGAATCTAAGCAAACAGCTAGTCGCCAATATTCCCAGTGGATTTAATTTCAATATAGAATTGGCATGTTATTATCCCATGATAACAAGTCGACTAGATTTGATACCGAAGCGCTTACGCCCGAGACCACGATGAAGCCTAAGCCAAAAGGACCTACTACACCACTAATTGTACAAATCCCTGGTTCACTTATACGATATAAAGCAAAACCCGCCACAAAACCACCAAAAGTTCAACGTATTGATGAGAATGTTGGTCAAACATTGCAATGGGTGGATACAAAGAAATTAGTGCAATACACAACTCCATCGCAATATTACAAACAACCTCTAAAGTGGCAAGAGTTGTCTAAATATGGTGCTCCTGGGTATGCACAGCGTTATGAATGGACACCTGCTAAACAATGGCCGCAAAAGCAACCGGCATGGTTGTCAAAAGATCCGAAATGGAGTAAGTGGACGACTACGACGTTGCCGTGGGCAGCGCAGAAAAACAATCAGCAAAAGTTGAACAAATGGCGAAAATGGAACAATTCAAATAAAGCTAGCAGCACTTGGCCAAAGAATTCTCGTTGGCAACGTCACACACCTATAGCAGAAATGGGGTACGTTAACGCAGAAGGTCGCAATTCCGAAAGTCAGCCGAATATAGTTGATGCTTTAGATGAATTGGATGAAATCGAGCCATTGTATGCACACTTTCCTGAATTGGATGATCATTATGATTGGAAGCATTACCACAATTATCGTGATCGCAGACAGTTGTATCATCAGATGGACAGTTTGAGTGGCATGTATGTATATAAGAAATTCCTTATTCGAGTAAGGTGAAACAACACATCGTTGGAAGTTGAGTGGGTGTAGTTTAGATTAATTCTTGATGGGCGTATTGCTTACAATTCTTATTAGGGTGGTCCTTCAAGCAGTAGAAATATTTTAAAATGCGTTTATTGTTGCATACTTTCAGCCTTGGAATTGACATGAAATCCTGCATTCTACGTGCTATTTGTGACTGCAAGCGTTTCTTGCTTCCGCCAGGCTATTCAATGGTACAAGACATACTTCGGCTAATGTTCATGTAAGTTATACAAATAACTAGATTTTAAAAGGAGTTTAAAATAAGGCAGTGCAACAATATTCTTTGCTGCGCAGTAAATTGTGACCTTTAAACTGAAGCCTCGAAATCGTTGTGCCAACTCCATGTTTGAAAATGAATTTGAAAAAGTTTTGAAACACATATCGGATCACAGCTAGGGTGAACATTAGGGCGGGTCGATTTAAAAATAGCTCATTGCTCTGTGAAAATCGTATTCTAGGGATCACAATAAGAAACTTTGCCGAAGGAACCATACCCTCTAAAACGAATGCTGATGGCCCCCCCTTTGGGTCGAACTTTTGGGTAGGGCAATTTCAATTCTACCTGCTGTGTCTTGTGGTGGCTTAAAAAAACAACACAAGCAATTTTACGATCTGCAATTGTGTCACAGTGATACCTTCATTTTTTAAAAACGGTTGAATAAACAACTATGTTTACGACATGCAAATGCATCACAATGATGCCTTGGTTTTAAAAGGGGGTTGTAAAACCGCTAATTTCTAATAATTTTTTTTAATTTCTTTCTATTACTAAGTTAAATTCATTTTTTCATTTACATATGTTTTGACTAAATAAATTTCTAAAGAGAAAAATAAACTCCAAAAATAAAAAACATAGGCATTTCAAAGTGGGATTTTTCAAAATTTGCGCTACGACCCAAAGGGGCGGGGGGGACATCAGAATTCGTTTTAGAGGTATGGTTCCTTCGGAAAAGTTTCTTATTTTGATCCTTAGAATATGATTTTCACAAAGCAATGGGCGATTTTTTTGCCTCCCCACAAATCGACCCGGCCTAGTGAACATCAAATTTATTACGCTACTATACTGCTAAAATGAACAGGGTACACTCGCAAACATCAGAGTGCCGATTTATTGTCGTTAAAATGGATGGGCTTGGTTTGACATTCATATAAAAAAAAATAAATGCAAAGCGTGATAACCTCCGAAGAGATTTTCTACCGAGCTTCTCTTCCAATTTACATCGTGCTCCTTTTTATTTTTTCCTACGAATTGGCGGTACGGGACCTACATGTTTTACGCCGACTCAAAACGGTATCTAGAAGGCAGGTGAGTTTTCACTGAAAAGTTTGCCATAGATTGTTTGCGAAATTATTGCCGAGGGGTGGGCACGCTTAGAAACACTCTCTTCTAATTGGAAAACCTTTTTTCTAAAACTTTGATGTTGCTTTGCCCGGGGCGTGAACCCAGGATCTTCGGTACGCTATCACCACAACACGGCGGTTGCTTGATATACTCATGAAAATTTATTGAGTGAAAATTTCACAAGGAGTATTCTTAGTGAAAATATTTGTACGAAAAAAGGACCAAATCGACAATCAATTTAGTGATGGATGTACACCGGAAAATATAAAGCTAGTAAAGTCAACAACTTTGATTTATTATTATTTAATTAACAGATATTCGGTAAAATTGATCGCCTTATCGTTAACGCAACCATGTTTTTTGTCAAACGAAACAATTAGTTAGTTATTTCAACAGAGGAGAAACTGCTGGTCAAGGGCTAACAATATTCTGCGAAAATGAAAAATTCTAAATCAACCTAACTTATTTCTCTGTTAAAAGAACTGATTTTTATGGCCATATCAACAGCGAGAAACTGTCTACATTATGCAGAGGCATCGGGAAATTACGCTCACGGCGCCCTACAATTTTGTTCTTATGACCATGATACCACAAAAATCCCTATCATATCAACAGTATTCGATGTCATTCCTATGTTGAAAACCTGTTATTTTAACAGTTTTCATTGGTATTCTTAGGGTGACAATAATAATCATAAAAGATAATTAGCAGAGCTATGGCATTTTTTTGTTGACTTGTTGCAATTGAAATTCACAGTAACTTTAGATGAATTGACCCGTAATTCGGTTGATTTGCCAGCTTTATTCTTTCAGTAACTGCTTAAATTTTTTTGTATCTCTTTTTGCTTTGTACTACTTTTTGCTACCCGGAAGAGAAGTTGCATTCGAGATAGAAAATTTAACCACTTAATAATTTTTCTCCTTCGACGTGTATTTAAACCATTTTCTTAGGGTCCATTTTATAAAGGATAAACATGATTTTTCCCCTTGTTTTTACATTAGTATTTCACTATGTGTAATTTTGTATAAATTTTTCTAAATATGCATTTCGATATTTGAGCTATTTATCAGGTTTTGCATTTTGTTTCATTGGGCGAGATTTGAGGTGCATAGCTTTGTAGAAAGTCTTTTAAAGAAATCTTTATTGACGGCTATGGTGGTGTGGAGGTAACGTGCTCGTCTACTAAGCAAATCTTAGCTCAAGTCCCAAATACAAAAATCTATATATATAAAAATGAAATGATGTTCGTTCCTGTCCATGTTTTGGGGCCGATACAAGGCCAATTTTATTCGTTCTTTTTTCATATTATAGGGATCAAATAGGGGGAAACGTTTTTAGCAAAAAAAAATTTTAAAAAATGTCTAGGGTCTTGAGATATAGGTCAAAATGTGGACCCGGATAACCCTACTATGTGTTTGTATAATATGGGTATCAAATGGAAGCTTCTGATGACTACTTTAATATGGGGTACTGTTCGTACCCCTGGGTGACTAGGGTCTCGAGATATAGGCCAAAACGTGGACCCAGATACCCCTAGAATGTGTTTATACAATATGGATATCAAATGAAAGCTGTTGATGAGTGCTTTAGTACATGATAATTTTTCGTACCCCTGGGTGACTAGGGTCTCGAGATATAGTCCAAAACGTGGACCCAGATACCCCCTAGAATGTGTTTATACAATATGGGTATCAAATGAAAGCTGTGATGAGTCTTTAGCAGAGGGTAATTTTCATACATCTGGGTGACTAGGGTCTCGAGATGTTGCCCAAAACGTTATCGATATCGAAATCGTTCTCGCTATCGATATCGAAATCGATATCAAAATCGTTGCCGACATTATACCCGTACCCATCTATACCCTACATTTTACATCTTACATCTTACATCTAACATCTTACATCTTACATCGTACATATTACATCTTACATTTCCCATCTTACATCATACATCACACATCTTACATCTAATCTACATCTTACATCATACATCTTACATCCTACATCTTACCCCTACATCTTACATCCTACATCTTACACCCTACATCTTACATCCCCCATATCCATACCATCCTACATATACATACCCATACCCACCCATACCTTACATCGTACATCTTACGTCTTACATCGTACATCTTACATTTTACATCTTACATAATACATCACACATCTTACATCTTACATCTAACATCCTATATCTTACACCCTACATCTTACATCCCCCATAACCATACCATCCTCCATATACATACCCATACCCACCCATACCTTACATCTTACATCTTACACTTACATCTTACATCTTACATTCAAAATTCCCCCATACCGTGAGCAAAGATGTTTACACATCAAAAATATTCCCATATGATAATAATAATCTCACAAATGTGATATTTTTATTAATTCAGGCGCAGAAAAGAAAAAAAAAGTTAGCGCTATGAATTATTATCATATCGATTAATGATTCGTGAAAATGAAGAATCTCACATTATGAAATGCAGAAGATTCTTCCACCAATTTGTCGTGGATATATATGCAAAAATGAGACCGAGCGCTTAAACTATATCAAATTCAACCAGACTGTACGGGATACAGTGAATAACGATGGAAATGTGAATGCGTCGATAGAATGATCATATTACCAGCAACATAAACTGGTAGCCCGCGACACATGCATGAATATGCACAGGATGCCATGGCGTATGTTCGCGCTTATGGACGGCCAGATCTGTTTATTACGTATTACATCCGAAATGGAGTGAAATCAAAGACCAGTTTGTTTCCTGGCCAATCCCCAATTGATCGACACGACATAACTGCAATATTTCCAAACTAAAACTAAAATCATTTATGGACTTTATTGTCAAACATAGAGTGTTTCAAGAGGTGCGTTGTTATATGTATTCCGTTGAATGGCTAGCGGGGATTACCCACGCACCATTTTGTTGGTTGTGAATTACACAAATGATAGTGTGATATCAGCTGAAATACCGGATCAAACGATTGATCCAGATTTGTTCGAAGTCGTCACAAAAAATATGATACATGGACCTTGCGGTGCATTGAATGTGAACTCTCCATGCATGATTGATGGAAAATGTTCGAAGCGATACCCACGAGCATTAATTTCGGATACGGTCGCAGGTGACGATGGATATCCGGCATATCGTCGTCGATCCACTGAGGACAATGGTAAATCAACGATTATTAAGATGGGCAATCAAAATATTGAAGTTGACAATCGTTGTATTGTTCCATATTGTCCATTGTTGTCCAACACATTCAGAGCGCATATTAACGTGGAATACTCTAATTCCGTTAAATCAATTAAATACATTTGCAAATATGTAAATAAAGGAAGCGATATGGCTGTATTCGGTGCAGTCCAAAATGACAATGACGAGATTAAAAAATATCAAATGGGGCGTTATATAAGCAGTAACGAAGCGATATGGCGAATTTTTTCATTCCCAATACACGAAAGACATCCAACAGTCGTTCATTTAGCGGTTCACCTTGAAAATTGCCAACGCGTTTATTTTACTTCTGAAAATGGAGCTCTTACAGCAACAAGTGCACCGTCTACAACTTTGACTGTCTTTTTCATTTCTGTCAATCGGACGATTTTGCAAGAACATTGCTATATGTAGAAGTGCCACAATATTTCACATGGGATAAATACAGGAAAACGAAGGCGAAGACAAGGAAAACCAGTTCAACGTCATCCTAATGTGTTCTCAACAGATGCATAAGGATGCATTTATGCAGTTCATCCAAATAATGCTGAGTGTTTTACTTGCGATTGTTGTTAATTAATGTTCGTGGCCCAACATCATTCCAAGTTTTAAGAAAAATTAATGGTGAATTGTGCGCTACATATCGTGATGCATGTCAACAATTAAATTTGTTGGAGGATGATAAGCATTGGGAAGATACGCTTGCCGTTTTAGCTGTAATAGCCAGTTCACATAAAAATACGAACATTATTTTCGACAATAATTGCAATGTGCTCCCCATCTAATCAATTGGAATTATGGAATAATTTCAAAGATTATATGGCAGATAATATTTTAAACCAAATGCGTCGAAATACTGCAAATTATGAGTTGGAATTCACATTGGAAATTTACAATGAAGCATTGATAAGGATTGAAGACATTTGTTTGTCGATGTCAAACAAATCGTTAGTACAATTGGGCATGTCAGCAGCAAATCGTCCAATGCATGATATGTTCAATCGAGAACTAGAGCGTGAATACCATTATGATTGTAATGAAGTAAATACATTTCTAACATCTAATTTAACGAAATTGAATGACCAACAGCAACACGTTTATGATACAATAATGAATCATGTTAGCCATGGAACTGATGGATTGGCAAGACCTTTTTGATTTCATTGATATTAGCAACGGTTCGATCAGATAATAACGTTGCATTGGCACTCGCTTCTTCCGATATTGCGGCTACATTACTGGGAGGCGGTCGCACAGCGCATTCTGCATTGAAGTTGCCTTTGAAATTGAAGGTAAATGAAGCACCAACATGTAATATTTCGAAAATATCTGGAATGGCAAAAGTTCTTAAAGTATGTAAGCTCATCGCATGGGAACGAGTTTGCTATGGCACAGAAGAAATCATTGGAAGCACTTGATAGAACTTTGAAAGATCTACGAGGAAGCCAAAGAGTCTTTTGAGGTGAAATGATTTTATTGGCGGCTGCAGATGAAATCAAAACATGTTTAAAATCATCGTATTTATGGAGACATGTAAACACGCTTACACTTACTACAAACGTACGTGTTCAACTACAAAACGATATGTCAGCAGATGAATTTTCACAGCAATTACTGAAAACTCGGAAATAGCCAAATGTCTGTCAATCCAACACGAATCATTACATTGCCTAACAATTTCTGCACTTTTGCACAGTCTAAAGAGGCATTGATACACAGTGTATTTCCAAACATAGGTCAACATTAGGAAAACTATGATTGGCTCAGCGAAAGAGCAATTTTAGCTGGGAAAAATAAAGACGTCAATGATATAAATGCAGCTATTCTGGATCAAATACCTGGTGGAATAGTTGAATATTAGTCAATGGACAATATTACTGATCAAGATGGTGTCGTAAATTATACAACTGAATTCTTAAACTCACTCGATTTGCCAGGCCTACCACCTCATAATTACGATTAAAAATTGGAGCACCGATTATTATGCTGCGCAACATTATGTGCCACGATTTTGCAACGGTACCAGACTCGCTGTGAAGAAGCTAATGGGTAACGTTATCGAAGCAACAATTTTGAAAGGGAAGTACAAAGGAGAAGACGTTTTGATACCCAGAATTCCACTTATTCCGACGGATTTACCATTCGATTTCAAACGTTTGCAGTTCCCTATTCGCCTTGCTTTCGCTATGACAATTAATAAGGCACAAGGACAGTCTCTACACATGTGTGGTATTAATTTAGAATATCCCAATTTTTTCTCATGGACAATTGTATATAGCTTGCTCACGAGTAGGTAAACCATCGTCATTATTCATTTACGCGAAAGATGGAAAAACTAAAAACGTTGTCTACCAAAAAGTGTTACAATAAAGTTCGAATGAAATTGTATCAAAGAATTTGCTTTGCTTCGTATTAAATTTATTCTCTTTCAGCAAATCATTGAACTTATCGCCTAGCAAAGCGGGCGAGGGTACGCTAGTACTTTATAAAAAAGCGTATTTCTGCTACAAAAAGCTTCTAAGAGAAAATTATCTGCCTTGCAGATGCCGCTCACAGTCGTAGCAGGAAGACTCGAATTTGAAGAGAAGCTAGGCCTAAATTTTCTCGGAGGTGTATCGCGAAAATTGTTGCTTTACATATTGAACCTTTGAACCACGTTTCAATTTATTATCAAATCTTTAGTTTACCCGATAAACTACATAAAAATTTATCGCAAAAATCGAAATGTTATCTCAATGTGTGTGCCATCTAACTAAACTTCTTATATTGTTTCGGTCCTCAAGTTTTGATCTGAATGAGAAATATCGATAGCTGGACTTTACAGGACTCTGTTCAAACTGAATTTTTAAAAGATCCCGATATATCTCAACCTCTGCTCTATATATACAAATTGCTTTATACTTAATATTATATATTTCTATATTATCGGAAAGTTACGTAAAAACTTGATTGCGAAATTCTCAAATTTGGATGCCCTTTTGAAATATCCCCTAGTGATATTTTTTTCCTACTTTATACTCAAGTTTGCGAATGTACATGAAATTAAGCTAATAACAAAAACAGTCAGGGAGCCTAAAATTCCTTTTCACCATATCTGAGATCCGTTAAAGAATAAGTTTTCAGTCTCATGGACATCATTTTCAAAATTATTTGCTGCATTCATTTTGAAATTCCTTAATGTAAATTTTATGAAAAAAACACAAAAAAATTCCTATGTAATTTTTGAAAAAAACACAATAGTAAAACAAAAAATTTTGTATTTTACTTCCCACAGTTTTCCAACAAAAAGTGGGATTCAAGACGAATATAGCCGCATCGTACAATCGGATTATGAGAAATGTGATTTGGAGCTAAAAGCAGCATGTCCTTTCAATATGTTGGCCTGGTTGATGGGACAAACGCGGAACTGACAACGTGTGATATTTATTAAAAAAAAACAAAAATTACGCTAAAAAAATTTAACTAAACAATTTAAGTTTCAAAGCTGTTAATTTTTTATTTTTTTGTTGAATTATTTAACAAAATGTGTGTCCCACAATGATTGTTGACAGAGTGAATATTCTTTGGCACAGTTGCCTTCAAAAGTATTTGCACGATCATAGCGTTGCTCTTTGTAGTGAATGCGGTTTTGTAGAATATCTGCCTCCAACGCTTCTGGAATTGTAAAAACAGCGCGCATTATTTCGCCTACAAAAGTGCCAGGCCGACGTTCGTTGGATTTTTGTCCAGTCTCGCAAAGAGCGCGCAATATGCATTGATGACTGTGTTTAATGTCCAATCTGAAATGAGAAAGACAAAGTCAAATTGAAGTGTGTTGAATAGACTTAAAAGAGCACATAATAATTTCTGATACTTTTTCAGTTTAAACTCAGATAACTTGAATTAAAAATCAGAAACTTTATTTTAAAATCAGATGGTTATAGTTTTTATATTTCTAGTTACAACTCATATGCCGAAAACTTTAATTCAAGCTAAGAAAATCTCAATTGAAAAATACAATTCAATTCAAAAATTGCAGTTCAGAAAATTTTCCTGCAGGCTTTTAAGATTTTGACGAGAAAATTACTATTAAATTTCATAAAATCGCAGCTTAAATCAGAAACATCCAATTCAAGCTTAGAAATAAACAAATTAATTTCAGAAAATTATAGTTCGTGTTCAGAGAATCACTGTTCAAATTTGGAAAATTATAATTAAGAAAAAAACTTTTCATGTGAAAAAATTACCACTTAAATACAGAAATTTATAATTAAAATTCAGAACTTCGTTTCAAATTCAGATTCAAGTTCAAAAACTTCATTTTAAAGTCAGTTCCTGTTCAGGAAATTTCAATTCAAATTTAGAAATTCATAATTCAAGTTCATAGGAAACCAACTCAGGTAAATAGCAATTCAAATTCAGTAAATAAAGCTCATATTCAGAATGTTTGAGTTCAAGTTCAGAGAATGTCAATGTTTTTGAACACAATTCAAGCTCAGAAAAATTACGACACACGCTCAGAAAATCGCAACTAGACTACGCAAATTCAAAATTCATGTTCACAAAATTACAACTCAAATTCGGAAAACTACTATTCAAGTCTAGAAACTTCATTCCAAATTCAGAAAGCTTTAATTTCAGTTTCAGAAACTTCATTGCAAAATCACACTGGGAAAGTTAAAATTATATTCAGTGAGTTTCAGTTCAGGTTTAGAAAATCTCAATTTAAAATTCAGGAAATTAAAATTCCAGTTCGAAAAATCACAACTCAAATTCAGAAAATTCATTGCAAACACCATTCAAGTCTCAAATTTATATTTTGGGAATAATTTCCCGCATAAACTCGCACAGTTTTTGACAAGCTTTTTCCAAGTTGTTGCAATGCTGTAGAACATTAGTTTAGTTTAAGCGAACTTGCACCCAGCCTAAGGTTAGAAAGTTTCGCTGCACGCTTTTAAGATTTTATATTGCATACATAGGTAGCTCAGTTAAAAGCTCTACACCCGGCCCGTTAAAATATTTGAATTAATTATTTTTAGCTAGCGTTTTAAAATTTGCTTATCTAACATTTTACTATTATCCAAAATTGTACATCCACTAGGGCGATTTTGCTTATCATCTTCATCTCATTTGTCCATTCTATTTAGTACTTCACAAAGCTTTCTTATGCCATGTAATTGTTTTAAGTAATTGAAGCTTTCAGCAGAAGTTTATTTTGTCACCAGCGTGTGACATTTGCAGTTGCCCTTTTTTTTAATTTACCATATCAATGTGCTTTTGTCCTTTACTCAAAGAATTCTAAATCTACAAGGAATTTCGATGGAAATGTCAGTGAAAAACACAATAAAAGTATGCGTTTGTCACTATCTTCACATTGTAGCTTATGTAACTGTTCCATGGCATGGTTGGATTCCTTTGTAAGGCAGCTAATAAGCATTGTGTGAATCTCCCCTTTATATGCAAGTATATATACAAACGTACATATGTGTTAGGAAAATTTTCTAATATAATCCCCAGCAAACGCTCTCGCTTGGCTGAAACTGGCTATTTACTAGGAAGTCTTACAACAAAACTAATTACAAGAGTTGATACAGAATTTACCAATCGATTTGACTGATCATTCAATATTTTGTCTTGTTTTTCGTGAACAAGATTCAAATACTTTTCAGTGTTCCACCTTTAAGATATTAGAATCCATTCTATACTACCTCTTTCCAGCTGTCCGTTCGTCTGGCTGGATTTCGATCTCCAATTTAAAAGAAATGAATAGTGGGAGTGTTTATTATCTGATTACATATTCTGAATCTTGTTTGACCATTTATGAACTTGAAATGTTGTATTAACTTTCATTTGGCTTGTACCTATCAAAAAAAAAGGGGGACGAAGTCAATAGTAAGTGTATAGTTCAGTGGCTGAATTCCGTTTCACATTTATCACTTGCCCTTTCCATTCTTAATCACTTCGGAGTATTATGTGACCAAAAATTTAAATGTTCAATTATTTGTATAAAAGTGATTGCAATCAGCTTTCTTATGCAATCATGGATTGCAAGCATGTCGTAGCTACAGTCGCAAATTTTATAAAAATTGTTATTGCAATCAATCTCAAAAAACAATTATTTTGGTTTTTTGTAATATTGATTTTCATGAATATGATTCCAGAATTGCGGTAGGCGCACCATAGTAATGAATCGCACACTTTATTTGAAGCAGCTAATGGCCTAATTATTGTATATTTGATGATTTCAATAATAGAATTTCATAGTGTATCTAAATCCATTGTTAGATTGATTACAAGCGAAGTGATTACAACCAAGCTCATTGTAGATTGTAATTTACAAATCACAGAAAACGCTTTCAAATTTGGCTACAATCAAATAAGCAGCGCAGTCGTTGATTGTAAATATTCACAGCTCAGCCATAGACCATATACCCGAGGACTTTCATAATTTTTCTCCAAAGCCAACTGCTACAAACATTTGTTTTTCACAGACTATGCCACTAGCAAATAAATCCTCCACAACTATAAAATCAAACAGCTACGCAAATATTGCACACACATTTACATAGCCACATAGAGCGCAAATAACGTTACTCACACATATACATAGAAGACAACCCCAGCGGGTCAGAATATACCCGCGGTAGGTATGCCTGTCGTAAGAGGCGACTAAAATCCAGATTCAAGGGGCTGTGTATCGCAACCCTTCAGGTTGCCAGCGCAATATATAGCTTCTCCAAACCCAATTGTCAACCACACCTATCCGCGGTGAATCCTGTTTCACTAACAGACGAGGCTATGGCGGCCCAAGCTCTCATGGAACTTGGGGGTGGGGAGGGAGGGAATGACCTGAAGCTTTAATGTGGCCACATAAATCGTTCCCGAGATGGTCGGGCTTGCACCTTAATATTGCTGTGTTACCGGAGCGTACGGATCTGTATCCGGCAAAGGACCATTACATGCGATAACACTCCTCAAAGCATTCGGGAGCACATCCAAGTGATGGTTATTCAGTTTGATTTTAACACGTTGTAAGTGAAATACGCGAATATTTTGAACTGTGAATTGTATTACCATAGTGCGGTAAATAAAGATCCTTTTTATAAGGAAAATTAAAGTTTATTTGACAGTTCGATTTGAACGACAACAAAAAGCAAAAAAGGAAAATCCTTAAAATTCGCAAGAGTAGGTATGCACCTATTTTATAACAAATAATAAAAAAATGTTACGTTTACGCACCGGTAAACGTCTTTTCATGTGGTACGAATATAGTTGGGTGTAATTGTGTGGTTTTTAATAAAGCAACATTCACTAACATATTTTATAAGATCAATAAATGCATTTTTTATATGAGGCATTCAACCATCCAAAAGTGACTGGTTTCATCGTCAAAACTAACTTTGACTGAAAACGTTGGACTACTGGGAAATATTTCGTGCATAAATCTTTGAGTATGTATTGAAGTTAACTGATATGTTTGATACAATCAAGTTTCGTTCTGCTTGAAAGCATTCAGATTTCATGTGCAATATCTGTGATTGAATTTAGTTTCATACCTACAAATATAAGTATGTTAACTAGCTTGTATGAAATTCTGCTTTTATCATATATTTGCTATGAAATTTTATTAGAATTATCCATACGAACATATTCATATAAGTATGAGTAAGTGCAAGCTGGTATTTCCACTGATGCAACCACGCAAACACATACAAACTCCTATGTATGTCAGCGCTTAGCTCTCTAAGGAACAATTACACTCATGTTCAGATGGTCTTATGTTCCTACATACGTACAAAAACAATATGTATACGCATATGCAAGCATGGAGAAAAGTATTTACATGTAAATTATAGGTTTTTATCTCATTGCATAACTAAGGTTGGTGGATATTGTGAAATGCAATTTTTATATGCATTTACATACTTACATTTTGATAAGTATATATATGTATATTTGCATATTTGTTGTTAGGATTGTGTGATTATACAGTTGTAATCTTTTCAAGCAGAAGAAAATTGAAATTGATTGGCAATTCTGTAGATATTAGTATAATATTTTTGAGTGGATATGACAACAGTATGACATCATGTGAAAAATGCGGGTGCGTGTGTGTGAGTGTGACTAGTACATTGTTTTAAGGTCATAAACATATGAACGTGTATATGTGCCCAATTAGATTTGCTGTTTTTTTGGATGCTCTTTAAATTTTTCTTTGTTACCGGAGGTATTCAGTAACTTTTTCGCGCCAAACAAGTAAAAAAAGTAATAACTTTTTACACTATTCATTGGTGTGAAATTAAAAAATAAATTCAATTAAATCTCTTTTTTAATTTTGTTCAAAAGGCAATGCATTAAGTTTTTTTTGTCGAATAGCATTTAAGTACATTTTGGAAAGAATTTGAATAATTAATTATTATCGGCTTGTTTCTGTGAATTGCCAAATAAAGAGCTATTTTAACGTTGCATGGTCTCTCCTGACTCGGAATGGCACTCTAATAATAACAACCGCTATGTGCAACCATCAATTTCGCTCCTACGCTTCAAGGACTTTATTTTTACTGGTGATCTTATGACGGCTACTGGCTCGCCGGAGAACACGTGTGAAAATAGGCCAAATTAGCAACATTGAAAACAGTCTTTTTTATGAATAAAATTTCATTTCTACTTTATTGGGTCAGCTTGTTCTCAAAATATTCCACAATGTTACGTATACGACATGGTGTCCCCATGGTTAATCTTTTTCCACTGAAAAGTAAATCTTATAACTTTAAACGAGCAATTCTTATTTGTTTGTATAGCCGAACGACTCATCGGGAACGGCTCAATCGATTTAAATGAATTTGGCACAGAGATAATGTATCACCTTCTAAGACTTTCTACCTAGGTGTTGCCACTCAGAATGTTTCACAAGGTTGCCACCTATTCGAAATAAAAAAAACTTGCATGAGATATGCCGATATGGGTATCAAACGAAAGGTATTTCACTCCGCATTACAATAGGGACATCTTTGAGTAGGGTTGCCATTTAGGGTTGCCACCTATTCGAAATAAAAAAAAACTTGCATGAGATATGCCGATATGGGTATCAAACGAAAGGTATTTCACTCCGCATTACAATAGGGACATCTTTGAGTAGGGTTGCCATTTAGGGTTGCCACTTTTCGAAATTAAAAAAAAATTGCATGAGATATGCCGATATGGGTATCAAACGAAAGGTATTTCACTCCGCATTACAATAGGTACATTTTTGAGTAGGGTTGCCATTTAGGGTTGCCACCTATCCGAAATTAAAAAAAATTGCGTGGGATATGCCGATATGGGTATCAAACGAAAGGTATTTCACTCCGCATTACAATAGGGATATTTTTGAGTAGGGTTGCCATTCGGGGTTGCCACCTATTAGGAATTAAAAAAAATTGCATAAGATATGCCGGAATGGGTATCAAACGAAAGGTATTTCACTCCGCATTACAATAGGGACATTTTTGAGTGGGGTTGTTATTTAAGGTTGCCACCTATTCGAAATAAAAAAAAAGAAACGTTGCCAAGCAAAGCTTGGTCGCTCAGGTACTACAAGTTTAAATGTCAAAGTATATATAGGTATTAGATGGCAAGTGCTATCTTTATTATATATAAAACTGAAGACCCTAATTTGCTAAGAGAAAAATATCTCATCGACTTGGCGAATTTGCCTAATTAAAGTCTTAAAATGACATGTGTTTGCTTTATTTATGTGTCTGGTTAAATTGTTTAGTTTCTCAACAGGGCCATGCATTACCTAGAACGTTTATTTTGCAACCGTTTATGCTTTTATGATAAAAACAAAAGGCCTACTGCTCTCTAACCTTCCCATTTTATGCTCAAATAGCACAACGGCCAACGTCACTGCTCACACCCGTATACAAATTGCTGGAATTGATGGGCATAGTAAAATTAATCTAACAAGTGTGGCGGGGACGGCTAGCCCCTTTATTTCGATTTTGGTCTTGGTCTTTTTTGTTTGAAAAGTCTCGTTTATGACACCTCCTAAACAAACCAGATCAACACCGAAAGTTTATATACGATTTACTTTTAAATTCATATATTAAAAAAACGAATTGTTTGATACGCGATTCGCTTGAAATTTGGTACTTAGGTAGCAATTTGTCTACGCTATTAATTCGTATGCATTTTATCCGGGAAATGAACCAGGGGCATACCTGTACTATCAAGTATTCTTAAAAAACACGGGTTGCTTTTTGCCTACAATAATATTGGGGATTCTTGGATCAGAGATCGGACCTATTTATAAAAAATCGAATTTATCCTTTATGAGGGAGTGGTAAGTTGGACGGGTTGAGGAAAGAGAGGTAGAAGGAAAATGAGATGAACAAATGTAAGGAACAAACACACAAAATAGCAAAGGATTAAAACGTCTGACTTCCACTTGCTTCAACTAACCGCAAAAGCCACTGTTGGGTTAAAATCACGCCCATTTTGAATGTACACGAAGATAATCTTAATTTAGGTAGCTGGACATTTTTTTTTCAAATATCTACAGGCACTTTGGCAATACTTTAAAATGCACCTTTGAACTATAAATACCGGTTGGTGTACAACCAAAGGTAACGAATAATCGTTCTGGAAAACAACAGAACCAGACGAGGGCTCACATGCCCCCATTGCCATTTGCATCGTGATAACCTCACTTGTGAAATTTCCTAAAAATTTTTTCGTTTTGAATTATTTAATATCAATAATTTCAATCTCGACATAGTTGCTTCCTACAACAGTTCATTTTTTTCTGTGCGGTGAATGAAAATTCAAAAAGCAGAAATGCTTGCATTCAAATTCACTTCTTATTTTAGCAATCAAACGCATTTCTGCTGGGCACACTCTTTTAAATCTATTTTTCCCTACCTTACACATCTAAATACGAGGCCACAGTTAGTATCCATGCTGGTAACTCAATTCAACTGCAACATCCGGTTCTTGGTTGCCGGTTGCCATTTCCAAAGAAGATCGCCATAAAGCAGGAAGTTTTGCGTAACTGTAACTAAATAGGATTGTCGTCAATGACTGTTGCAATTTGCATGTTGTACAAACATATATTTCAGTTGTTGTTGTTGTGTAAATCTTTTCAAAGCATTGCAATTTCATTTCAACATTGAAAAACTGGATGGAAATATGAATGTAGGTACTTTGAATGTAATTTGTCCTACTCTTGAGAACCATAATATTGCGTAAGTATGTGTGTAAGTTGTAAGATTAGAAACTTTGACTTGAGTGAAACCGAAAGTGAGTCATTCAAATGGTGTATGTGACAAATAGTAATATACGTAAGGGATTTGCAATAACATGCACAAGATTATTAAATGCTTAAAGGGAGATTGGTTTATGGACTTATAGTTTTATTTCAAGAGCAGCGACGTGCTGTTTGCAGACGGTTTACAACGGTTCGCGCCTCGTTTTCAGGCTTACAAATATGTAGCTGATTCAGATTTTCTGAAATATTCATAAGCTCGTAAATATTTTTTGCGTAAATGTCTATTTGACAAGGACCTCAGAAAGGATCTTCTGACTCACATAGATTGGAACTTTAGTAAATAAAATACAAAAATACAAGGTACAGTAACCTCCGAAGAAATCTAGGCCGAAGCTCTCTTCCAGTTTGCGTCGTGATCCTTTAAATTTTTCCTTCAATTTGGCGGGACGAAACCGACATGTTTTACGCCGACTCAACCGGCATCTGCAAGGCAGATAGTTTTCACTCAGGGGCTTTGAATGGCAGAAAAAATTTGGACTTATTGTCAAATCCGCACAATTTATATTTAAATACATATCGTCGTTTAACTCTAACTAAATACATGAGACAGTGACTCTTTTATTAGATGATATTACATGCCATTATGTCATTGTTTATCGAATAGTTGAAGCAACCAAATGTTGAATCTTTGATTTTTTTAAATTCAATCATTAATCTACATATGATTTAGTAGCTAGATATGCCGTGTGTGTGGGCAAAAGTAGATCGTGCCCAATCTAAAGTGCAATGTTACAATTGCAAAGAGATCTCTTCACTTGGGGTGCACTGGCTTCAGGCCAACTGATGTTCACAGATTGTTTGTGTGCAAAGAGTGAAGTAGTGCAAATACTTGTTGGATTAGTTTTTCTATTGATAACATACGTGATAACAGAACCATTATTGAAGGCAGCATCAATAACAATAACACACAGCTAATTGCACGGTTTTCGTTGCTTAAAGAGTTTGCAGAACTTAAACCAGATATTGTGCGCTTTTTGTCGCTATTAAACACTCTTAATGATTCAAACTTCGATTGCTCCATCAGCTCAAGCATTAGTAATTGCTGTTAGTGATGATAAAAATAAAGCTCGTGCGAAACCTAAACAAAGCACACCAACTACCACTACACGGTCTTCACAGGCATTAAGCTCTGATGATTCTTCTGCTGTTTTTGTGGCTACAGATTCTAGCATAAAAAATACAAATACTATCGCATTTGCTAATGCTGCTGCAAGTATTGTATCTCCACACTGTATCTTAATATTAGTAAATGTTTTCACGTAACTTTTTGTAAGTCTCGTACTTCAATCTCTACATCCTACTATATTAATGAGCCCCCACTGACCAACTAGTCTGAAATTCGAGATTTATGAATAATCTTTGACTTAAGTTTATGTTTCAATATCATATAAATCATACAAATGCTAAATCTTATTCAGTGCTTGCAGAATTTGCTGACCCATACAAATTATAACTTCTTTATATTTCCTTAGTACGTTCCAAGTTGGAAAAGGCAGTTTTCATATGGGGGCCATATTAAATTTCCATGTTAGCAGACGAGAATGGCTGCGGTCGAAACTTTGTGGATCCTATCCCTACATATAATTTAAGATGCCTCCTTATTAACTTAAAATGTTACACAATAGAAGAATCATACTATATCTTTGATTTGTTTTTCGACATAATTCAGGCTTAGCAGATGTATCCTTTCTATTAGAATGGATTAGCTTTCACAGGAATCTTAGAAGTTATGACATATTTTCTCTTGAACGTGTGAGGACTAACTATCATATCGCGTAATAAGGAAAAGGGATCGATTTAAACTTCAACTCCAAGCAATATTATCAGTGTCGAAATAGGTTTTAATTGGGCCATGTTGGCCTGTTTTGTCCATCCGCCGTTTACGTTTCTGATAATACCCCGATCCTCTATATGACACCCTAGCACTTTACCCACTAATACAAGACGTCATGTTCAAAAAATGACTCAACATAAACACTACGTCCAAAAAACAAAATTTTTTTTGCTCTGCAAAGACCCTAGCAGCAATATTTTTATGCCAAAGTTTTTTGAATTGAAAAAAGCTTGTTTCTAATTTTAGATGTTGTTTTGCCTTGTTATTTCTTGCCTGGAACTTGAACTCAGGATCTTTGGTGTGGTAGGCAGAGCACGCTACCACCACACCTAATGCTGCCGGGAACCTCTACGATTGAATTTATCTTACATGAACAGGGAAAAATAAGTTTCTAGCTATCTTACATATGATATTAATTTATATATATGTATGTATGTATGCATGTACATTAGACTGGGTTGGTCCCCATACAAACAAAAAAGGTGCTAATGTCCGCCCGAATTTTAAAGATTATGTTGAGAGGGTTCGGAAATTTTTTTTTATACTTCGAAATACAGCCGAAAAGGATTTTTCGTTGTAACTTGGTTATTTGACGACCGATTTTTAAAATGGATATGTCATTAAGAAGCTTCACATTTCCGTTTAATGCCCCTTTTAAGCTATGAAGTCGTTTTCACATAATTAGGTCAGCTAACAAAGTTGTGCTCCTCATGGAACTTGGGGGTTTAATAGTGGCCATATAAATCGTTCCCGAGATGGTCGGGCTAGCACCTTAATGGTGCCTGAGTTACCGGAGCGTACCGGATACTGTATCCGGCAACGGACCTCACATACCGATATATATTTTTTGGAGGCTAATCTACGAAAAACGGAGATAGTACTTTGTTTACTTAAGCCTCAATCTCTACAAAAAAGTGATTTTGTCCAATACCAGAAAAAAAGTTGATTTTGTCGCATAGTGTTATTATTATAAATTCAGAAACAACAGGTTTGACTCACTTATTTACTTTGACTTCCCCTATTCATGATATTTGGCATATCTTTATTAAATTTTCAATGCAAACCTAAGAATAATTTTTCCTCCAAAAATATCACGAGTTTCAGGTTCTAAGTATAATAAGGATCAGGTAAAATAACAGTTGCAATAAATATCGAAAGTGCTATAACTTCTTCGTTTATTATTTTAGTACTGTAATATGGTTTAAAGCAACATTTCTTGAATTTTTAAGTACTTCCTTTTGGTAAGGCAAAGAGGATACTTTAGGGGGAGTTTGGGTTGGGAGGGTTACAACTTTGTTAGCTGGCCTAATCATGTGAGAAAACGACTTCATAGCTTAAAAGGACATGAACGGCAATGTGAAGCTTCCAAGGCCGAAATATGACATATCAATTTTAAAAATCGGCGTCAAATAACCAAGTTACAACAAAAAAACCTTTTCGGCTGTATTTCGAAGGATATTTTTTCCGAAACCCCTCAACATAATCTTTAAATTTAGGGGCGGACATTAGCAATTTTTTTCAACCCAGTCTAATGTACATTAGACTGCCCTAACCCTGCCACATAAAGAAAAAATCATATTGTTTCGAAAGAAACTCAAAATTAATAGTTTTTTGTATAAATCTGCCTACAGGAGAAATCACACCAATAGTGAAGTGAAAGGCGATATTGATGGACAATATGGTATTAATTCTTATAGTTAATATGATCATCTCATAACACAAGGTTACAAATTCAGTCAGCTTCTGATCTGAGCAGATAAGAGCTGATTCTTAACTGATAGATATTGATATCTGACAGCACTGTCAATTCGTGAATATCTGCCTTCATTTTTCAAGATTGCTTCTAGTGTTTCCGAGGAGCTCGACCTGATAGCACCATGTCTGCCGTAATATAGCAGCGTTTAAATCGTGGCACTGCTATTGATAACTAAGTAGTAAAATGGCATGGAATGTCATAAAAGTTTTTCCAATGAACATATAACGTACGCCGCTCTTGTAAAATAAGTAACTGTATACAGGTCCACGTTATGAATTTTGATTACGCTATATTTCTGTCATACATACATACTACACTACAAAACAAACAGGATAAGGTACCTATACCTATCGACACATCTGCCACACACAGATGTGCACACATACGTCCACGTGAGGAAAGATAAGTATAAAGCGAATCCCGGCAGTGTACAATTAACAGCATGGTTTCGTTACGTATTCCACAGCAATGCCTTGAACAAACAAACAATTGAATCACATAGAACAATAGAAGCATAACATTAGAATAACCTAAAGTGTCAATAACACATTAAATGTAGTCTGTTTTTCTTGTCTAAATCATCATAGATACACAAACGCAGAGTCTTAGTACACAAGTCTATAGTACGTATTGTAGCAGGAAACCATAGTTTAGTAAGATTATTGTCTATACTCACAGCACATCTAAAATAGTTTAAATGACTCAGAATTAAAATAGATTCTAAACCATCTACACGACTTATATAAAAATAAAAATGCAGAGCAAGTGTATGCAAAGTTGATCCAAAGTGTTTTGTTACCGTTGTGGTGGTACCTGATTTAAACAAAGTGTGAAGTGGCAAACTAATACAAATGCGCTCATAATAGATTTAGCGTATCTCGCACTACTTGGTTCAGCGCGTATGACAGACACTCGTAAGTCATGGAGACCCGAAATTTATTTGTAACGCATGCCAAACAAAGCATGTATAAGTGGTCATCGCGGAGAGAACGTGAGTACTTTTCCTTTGTTTCAATGCCGGAGCGCTCTGGAGAGAACCTAAAAACCTAAAGCTGATTGCCTACTTTGTTTGAGTGAAAGTTACGGGTATAAATGCATAGCAAAATATAATTTTACACTGATACCGTATAGCATCGAGTATACAAGCCAGTTCTCACGTACTGCTAATGATCCATTGCAGTCTATCGAAGTATAAGTGCAACGTCCTTGTGTGAAACTGTAACTCCATCACCCTCGAGCAGTGAAATAGCGACTTTGTCATGGAAGGGCCACATTTAATTTGCAAATGTATGAACTAAGGATTCGATTCGTGATTTGAATTTGTCCAAACACAAAAGCAGAGTGTTGCTAGGATCCACGGCTGCAGCAATCGGAAGGAAAAATCTAGACGCTCGAATCAACAAGGTACTGATATACAGAAACAGAAATGAGGCACGTCGACCGTTCTTCAAAATAGACAGACAACATAAGTTTCTGTAACGATATTAATGGTTTATCTTAATGAAAGTGAATGACACCCTACGATCGAAACGAATGGCGTTCGTTTTATTCATGATGGCTTCCAAATACAGCCTAAAAGCTGCTGCGTCTCCACAACGGGAATAGCAAAACCATCTATTCCGATTGCGTCATGCAGGTTCAAGACGAAGGAATAGCTACGATAACAATGCGGAAGATCCGTGCTTCATCAAATACAATGATCATACAATGGAAAAATATGTGATGATCTAGAGTATAAACATTAATTCCAATTAAATCGACAAACACTTATTTTTATATATTTCAACATGGTTATTGCATCCTAACTGGGATGCAATCTGATTCACCAAATTTTGTCGTTCTCTTATGCTTGTGGATAGCCGCGCAACTGAACATAATTATGTGAGGAGGAACAGAATGGCAAAGTCGGACTCACTATGAGCTGCTGACAGCAAAACGTCTCCGCTGAAACCACTGTAAATCCACAAGACTTCCTCGCCACCTCTTCACATTAAACTTGTCTTATAAAGAACTTCGTCAAGCATTAAACCGGAAGGCTGGCTGTCAGAGTACGTAGTCAGTTGTTTCCTAAATTGTCATATGCAAAAATCAAAGAAGGAATACTTTGTCGGACCTGAGATTAGGAAAACTAATGGCTGCTAAGACTTTACAAGAATGGTTTAACGCCGATGAAGCAGCAGCGCTGTGGTTCGTGGGCATCTTTTCAAATATCGTTCACCACTTTCTTGGTAATCACAAATCCCCTAATTTTGAGGAAATTATTGGCGATATGTGGAAAATTATCGCAAGATTGGAGCTCGATGTCTCTAAAGATGCATTTTCTGCATTCCCATCTCGATTTTTTTCCCGAAAACTTGGGTGATACGAGCGACAACAGTGAGAGCGGTTACACCAAGATCTAGCCAACATTGAAGACGATACCAAGGATTTTGGGATGAAGGCATGATGAGCGCCTATTGTTGGACTCTTAATACGCGAAACAGATACTAAACAATACAAAGGCAAAGATCCACCAATCTTCATTTCTGATTGTTACTTTTAGTTAATAAAATGAATATTATTTGACAAAAATCTTAAAAAATGAATTTATTGACTATATTAAAAACTAGAATCAATCTTAAAAAACGGAATGCAGATTCGGATTCAGCGTCATAAATTGACTTAAAAACCACTTTAGTTGCCCAGATCAAAACCGTGTATACTTGTGTAATTACTTGCAATCCCTGATATTAACATTTTAAGACAAATCTTAAGTTAGGTCGGATAAAAGTAGTTTTGATCAGCTTGCACACGGACTAAGTCAAGAATATTAATACTCAATCATGGCTCAAAGAATATACTTTATTTCTCAATTCCAACGGATAAATTGCAAATTTGTTCGATGACCCTAATTTACATAAGAATGTTTCATAGATAAGAAGTCATGAATTTAAAAGTATGTGAACTTTAATGCGTACACATCAAATAAATCACATACATGTCTTGTATCGACTTGAAAGTAATCTCTTTGCTGTCTTAACTTCGCTGCAAAGCTATTTGCATATTTTCAAAAGAAAATGCATCAGAATATCAAGCCAAAGTGGATGCTAACAAACTAATACAGGGTGTGTCGAAACATTTTCAATATTTGATTAATTTATTGCACGATACCATGGAAGCATAAAAAGTTGAAGGTAAGCGAGTAATGCTACAACGGTTCTTCTTCAAAACGAACAAAATGAATTAGCAAAATTCAAATTTTCGTTAATATTTTGAAACAAATGGTTTCATATGTTGGTATTTGCAGGAAGTAACTATAGATAAGGTTGGCGGAGCGAAAGAGCGACTGGCGCGCCTTGTTGGACGGCCGTAAACCGTTTAGACGGTTAAGCGCCAATTAAGTAATAACTATACATAGAGCATCCGTTCATCAGAACAAGTGCAGCATGAAATGTTCTGAATAATAAACCATCGTTTGAGTAAATGTCAAAAATGTCTCATTCACACCAGTGCCGTCCTATGATGTAGCTCTTCCTACAGTTTCGGCCTTCCTTTGTTTGTTACTAGCCCTAACCAGTCCACGTAATTGGGGACTATTTAGTATCTAATTTAAGCTGAATATATTGCCTTGAGTTAAACGATTATCCTATTCGAGTAGCCTCATACAGATTGATCTCTGCTTATACTCGTATGTAAAAATTCTTGGAAACTTTCCAGTGATATGGACCGTCCAACATAGTTTTGTCTCGAACATAATGAGCTTCCCGATGTGACCTCTTGGAAGCTGGGCTGCTTCTCAATTATTTTATATTCTGGAACTGTAGTTACTTGCAACACCAAAGCCCTCTTTAGCTGTGTTCACTAGCAAATACCTGCCTGCCTGTTAAGATATCTGCCCCGATTGCCCACGTAGCCGCTCTACATATGTATGTACTCCCTGCAGCGAATTGCATTAGTTCCGAACCATCGCAGAACTGAACGGAAGCTGGTAGGGTCAGTCCACCGCATCGCAATTCTTTCAACTGACACTTTCACATCTTTGCAGACTTTTCGAACTCATTCGTAACTGTTTTTGTCGGAGGTGATTCCGAAATAGTCGCTGGCTTTGATTGAGCGCTGTTGGCGCAAGTGTAGCTAAGAACTGCATCGATTGGCATCAGTTCGAAGGTAAATATTAAACCGTAGGTCAAAAGTGTTTCTTTGCGTGACTCTCTTTTCAGGATCTAGCGGCTAAATCTTCAGAAATGTTCTGAAAGTATCTGTAAGTAATTACTGGCGTATTGGCACGCTACTCGATTGGTTAAAAAACTCCGGCCTTTAAGCTCAATAATTCAAGACTAAAAGATGGAAGTTTTCATCACTATCATTTTTGTAATGTATAACTTTTTATTTTGCCACACCCTGTATTCTCGCTATAAAAATTCCAAAAAATTGTTTATTTGCGACGTGTATTGCAATTCTATCCTACATCCATACTCATATTTATAGGAATAACACATTTACGACTTGTCCATCATGGATAAGTGAAAAGATAGAGTTCGTGTGTAATGCAAAGGAAAATGCGGAAAAAGTCTATGATACAAATAAATGTGCTGCTGTATGCAGCCAAAATGAGTCGTCACTTACTTGTTCAGATACTTTTCAATCTTCTCGTATAGCGCTTGCCTTGTACTTCGATGATGCCTCACATGAATTCGTTCCATGCGACTCAACTCGGGACCGACGATGCCACTGCGACGATAGCGACAAGGAGGCATTGATTGTTGGTGTGCGTTACTCGCACTTGAGTTCTTATTATTGTTGTTGTTATTGTGAATGGTGTATTGTGTTGTTGCAACTGTTGCTGTTGTTGACTTCTTTGGGTGCTCATCTGCTATGCTGCGCTTACCGAAGACCGGATAAATTCGATGTGTCCGTGCTGTGGCCGGTGGTTTGTCGATTAAATCGGATGCGGCTCCTTCGGCTTCTTCTTCATTTTCATGCTGTTGCCACGCTGACTTTCCTTGCCGTTCGTTTCGTTGTTGTTGCAGTCGCTGTTGTTGGCTTTGTGAAATTTTGGCATTGTCAATACGTCTAGAGGGAATTGGTTTTCTACGCAATGAATTCGAAAGTCTGTATGTGTAGTAAACGGAGAGTAAAGTACAAAGTATAATAAAATCATACGAGAGAAAATATGAATCGTATAAAAATTAATAATTTTAAAGCGTGAATTTAAGTGGCTACGAAACGATTGTAGACCTCGATAGAGCACAGGGTGTTGAAAAATTATCGAATAATTGTTTTGCCTTAAAGTAAGACAAACTAAAAATATGGCTCTCAGCTTAGAATATGTCTCAAGCCAGGCCTTAAAACAAATTTCTTAGACCGAGAGAGCTCAAATGTGTAAATCAGCCGATTCAGGGTACACCACATTATTAAATGACATGTTACGGTATTGCTTGAAGCTGATCTAAACGTCCGATACGGCCTTTATTACGCCAGTCATTGACTCCTAGTTACGTAGGTAGAAGACGGATAGGTTGAAATGGCCACTTACTAAAAACGTCACGTAGACTGCATATGTCCATAAAGATACCAGCTACTTAGTAGCTGCCTCGAGATCTGCAAACTCGGGCCCGCAGAATCCTTGACCTCTCGAGTGCAGAACATGAACACAGCACCGTTTCTTTCCACAGCGCACACCCCCGACATCTGTTGTTACTAACGAGGTCTAATTTATATGCATGTGGCTGCTTGAAGATCATATGCATTGCATGTCTCTTCGATTTTTTCCAAGCAAATTAGGACGAATACCGTCGATTTATCGAGCGCAGCGCCCTCTTTGCCTTTTCGTTAGGAGCCCTCTGCTTTAACAGTAATATCCGTGTAGCATAAAAGGAATTGCATGTTCCAGCCGTTTCAATTTCTTGACTTTTATAGTGCATTTTAGTCAGAGCTCTTTTCAATAGAGGGAGAGGCTGGACTTCTCCAAGAGAGTACTGCATCATTGTTGGCAGCCAGACTGCTTTAAGGGAGTCCGAAGGTATCATAGTGTCTCCTTTTGCTGGATCTCCGCTTATGAGATGAAAATGTAAAAGGAGGCGTGCGACTACCACAACCAAAAAAGCTTCAGTAAAAATTCTAAGGAGTTGTGCTGCTGCTTCAATGCTTCGACAATGACGCATTCAATCAAGCAACCGCTTAGGAAGCTGTCAGTATGAGGAGGAAGGGGTGTTGATTTATAAATTTCCTTGCATATCTCCAGGACTGCAGACAAGACTACTCAGAACTCTTGGCAATAATTTTTTCGACAGCTGGCAGAGTTGGAGAAAGTGAATCTTTTGCTCATACTTTATTTTTTAAAAGGAAACAAGTTTGTTAAAAACCAATTAGGAGGTTTTTGGAATAGACGAATGAACCTCATTTTCGCGAAACGAAGAAAAAATCCCTCTACCTAGCGGACACCCTAATGCTGTGATTGCATGTCGCACGCTACTGATAGTTTCAGTTGAGGATTGCAATTTCAATTGCTTCACATCAAATGAATGAACCCGTATTGACGCAACTAAGTAAGTGTGTATGTATGAAAAAGCGCCACTCAAATCTCAACTGCCTTCCAAAAGCATGGCCTCACCTCGATTTCAGATTCCACCAAGGATATTGGCTGTAGTAGCCATTTTCTTCACCCACGTAACTATGCGTGCGTGCTGGCGATGAATTGAAACGTCGCTGTGATGTCCACTTGCTAAAGGATTCACTTTCAATGTGTTCGTTGTGAATTTTTATTTCGTGTTTTACTGTTATTTTGAACTTGTAGTAGTAATTGTCCTTACGCCGCCAGTCGCTGGATGTGTTTTGTAATATCCACCAACCGGTAGCGCCACTTTACGATGGTAGTAAGTCTCTGTTGGTCTTCGCAGCAAATTATGATCTTACTGTTGTAATCATATTTATTACTTGCGTTATAAAATAATATTTCGATGCATTGGTGCATGAAAGCAGCAGACAGTCGTTGGGTACTCATGGAGTTGTGGCACTTTTGCGTGCAGCTGGACTTGTGGCTGTCAACAGATTGATGTAGTTGGACGTGAGCTTTTATTGTTGGTTGTAAGTGCTTTATAGTTATTGGTGCCTTATCCATTCTTATGTCCGCATACGTTCGCTGCTGTTACTGTGTCGTTGGGCTCAAATCTGGGTTGTCAGGTCATCTCTTAGACGATTAGCAATTCTTCGATTACTTCACCTTGCGGCTTATCCGGTAATTCCCAGGCCAGAGCGGACCGTTATACCAAGAATGAGATAATTGGTGTAATCAACAACACCAAATGATCTCGTAGACTGTGTTAAAAAGAAAAATAGAGAACATGGAGGGTTTCTAAATATTAATATTATTAAAAATTTAATGTTGATTATAAAGATTATTGATACAATTTGAATGACCATCATCTTAACTATAAACCGACAGCTTTAGTAATAACAATTCTCTTTCAGCTGCGGCTCCTGAACGTGAAAAAACAATGATTGGTCAAAAAAGAGCGGAGCCATGCCAATTTTATAATATTTATACTCAGTGAGCAGAGCTCACAGAGTATATAAGTTGATTGGATACGTGGTTGTACATATATAAATGGAATCGAGATAGATATAGATTCCATATATCAAAATCATCAGGATCGAAAAAAATTTGATTGAGCCATGTCCGTCCGTCCGTCCGTCCGTCCGTTAACACGATAACTTGAGTAAATTTTGAGGTATCTTGATGAAATCTGATATGTAGGTTCCTGAGCACTCATCTCAGATCGCTATTTAAAATGAACGATATCGGACTATAACCACGCCCACTTTTTCGATATCGAAAATTTCGAAAACCGAAAAAGTGCGATAATTCATTACAAAAGACCGATAAAGCGACGAAACTTGGTAGGTGAGTTGAACTTATGACGCAGAATAGAAAATTAGTAAATTTTGGACAATGGGCGTGGCACCGCACACTTTAAAGAAGGTATTTAAATTTTGCAAGCTGTAATTGGCAGTCGTTGAAGATATCATGATGAAATTTGGCACGAACGTTACTCTTATTACTATATGTACGCTTAATAAAATTAGCAAAATCGAGAAGGACCACGCCACTTTAAAAAAAAATTTTTTTAAAGTAAAATTTTAACAAAAATTAATATCTTTACAGTATATAAGTAATTATGTCAAGATTCCACTCCAGTATGATATGGTGCAATAAATACAAAATAAAAGAAATTTAAAAATGGGCGTGGCTCCGCCCTTTTTCATTAATTTGTCTAGGATACTTTAACGCCATAAGTCGACAAAATTAACCAATCCTTTTGAAATTTGGTAGGGGCATAGATTTTATGGCGTTAACTGTTTTGTGAAAATGGCGAATCGGTGATGCCACGCCCAGTTTTTATTACACAGTCTCCGTCTGTCCTTCCGCATGGCCGTTAACACGATAACTTGAGCAAAATCGATATATCTTTACTAAACTCAGTTCACGTACTTATCTGAACTCACTTATCTTGGTATGAAATATAACGAAATCCGACTATGACCACGCCACACTTTTTCATATCGAAATTACGAAAAATGAAAAAAATGCCATAATTCTATACCAAATACGAAAAAAGGATGAAATATGGTAAGGTAATTGGATTGGTCTATTGACGCAAAATATAACTTTAGAAAAACTTTATAAAATGGTTGTGACACCTACCATATAGTAGAATAAAATGAAAAAGTTCTGCAGGGCGAAATAAAATACCCTTAAATCTTGGCAGGTATTACATATATAAATAAAGTCGCGGTATCCAACAGATGATGTTCTGGGTCACCTGGTCCACATTTTGGTCGATATCTGGAAAACGCCTTCTCATATACAACTACTACCACTCCTTTTAAACTCTCATTAATACCTTTAATTGATACCCATATCGTACAAACTCATCTAGAGTCACCCTGGTCACCTTTATGGCGATATTTCGAAAAGGCGAACACCTATAGACGAAGGCCACTCCCTTTTCAAAATACTCATAACACCTTTCATTTGTACCATATGTACAAACAAAGTCTAGAGTCACCCTGGCCCAAAGGCCCACTCCCTCTAAAATACTCATTAACTCTTTCGTTTGATACCCATATTGCACAAACGAATTCTAGGGTCACCCCTGGTCCACCTTTATGGCGATATTCGAACGCGTCCACTATGGAACTAAGGATTACTCCCTTTAAAATCTCATTAACACCTTTCATTGATACCATATCGTACAAACGCATTCTAGAGTCACCCCTGGTCCATCTTTACAGCGATATCTCGAAAAGGGCGTCCATCTATAGAACTTAGGTCCACGCCTTTTAAATACTCATTAATACCTTTCATTTGATACCATCGTACAACGCATTCTAGAGTCACTGATCCACCTTTATGGCTATATCCCTAAATGGCGTCCACCTATAGACTATGGCCCACTCCCTCATAAAATACTCTTAATGCCTTTCATTTGATACACATGTCATACAAACACATTCAGGTTTCCCTCGGTTCATTTCTACATGTTATTTTCCCTTATGTTGTCACCATAGCTCTCAACTGAGTATGTAATGTTCGGTTACACCGAACTTAACCTTCTTACTTGTTTTATTTCCATGTTGAAATCTTTACCTATCCCGATTACTCTATGCAATTACGAACTACCGTTATGCTCAGTTGAGTATAAGAAGTGTAAAAAAACAAACAATATAATGGCGTGATTTGATGATTTTTTAAACGTTTTCTATTTAGGCCAGCATGATTGACTTATTATTCTATAGCTATGTGAGTTATTCCAAATACTAGGCATAACTGCCCAATATACTTGAGGTCTTAAGGCAAATTAAAAGAGGAGAAAAGAGATGATAACTGTATTGGAAATAAAGCCCCTTCTTTAAATAATGGAACTTTGCCATTGTTAGCCTAAAACTGTGTTACTGTAGCCCAGAAAACAACGTGTAGAGAGATTCTATTAGCTATAGCCTTGTCATAACGGCTATATAGAGATCATATCCGACTCAAGTCATATTGGATGCCTTGGTTCTCTCTTGTGTTTTAGAAGGAAATTGGGAACTATGCGACTATGGATTTCTTAAGAACACAAAATCATCAACATGCAGTCTTCTCCTTTTCCTTGAAGTAGTAGATAAATCTTTGAAATATTGGCCACTTTTATAGTACCTCTTAAGAAGAGCGCTCCGGGTGTATTTCCTGCCATGAAATCTCTCAGTGAAAACTTATCTGCCTTGCAGATGCCGTTCGGAGTCGGCATAAAACATGTAGGTCCCGTCCGGCCAATTTGTAGGGAAAATCAAGAGGAGCACGACGCAAATTGGAAGAGAGCTCGGCCTTAGATCTCTTCGGAGGTTATCGCGCCTTACATTTATTTTATTTTTTCTAAGAAAATATTTCCAGTCAGAAATCCTGCTGCAAAGAGTGTGATATCATCAGATATTTCCCTACTATTTGTTTATTAGTGAAAAAAAACATATTCTTCGACCAGATAACGACCTTTGTGTGCGGTAGCCTTTGTCTACAAAAAATATAACAAATAAAACTCTTAGGCACTTCGCCCTGGATCAGTATAACATCGTACACATCTTTTATAATATTGTAAACTCTGATTGCCATATTTTTCTAGAAGGCGGAATCTGTGACTTTGGTAGATATCATCACTTTCCATATCCCTCTTAAAAAAATGAATACGCAAATTAAATTAATTGTTAATAAACTCAGAAAAAGATGCATTTCACAGCTATAGAACGCACAAGCATTACTGAAGTCCTAAAAATAATGTGGAGCATCTACATTTTAACTGAAACTACATATTCAATCTAACTTGCTTGTAACTTTTCAACATGTGCTGTTTTCTTTTTTATTGAAAATAGGTCTTTTGGACTACTTTGGATATGATCTTTCTTTTTATGCAAAAAAAAATATATAATCAATTGTGTGTTTTATAAAGTAGACAAAAATCTTACATCTATATAGGCCGGGTCGATTGTCGGGAGGCAAAAAAATCGCCCATTGCTCTGTGAAAATCATATTCTAGGGATCAAAATAAGAAGCTTTGCCGAAGGAACTATACCTCTAAAATGAATTCTGATGTCCCCCCCTTCGGTCGAACTTGCAAATTTTGAAAAATCCCACTTTGAAATGCCTATGTTTTTTCTTTTGGAGTTTATTTTTCTCTTTAGAAATTTATTTAGTCAGAACATATGTAAATGAAAAAAATGAATTTAACTTAGTAATAGAAAAGAATTAAAAAAAATTATTAGAAATTAGCGCTTTTACAACCCCCTTTTAAAACCAAGGCATCACTGTGATGCATTTGCATGTCGTAAACATAGTTGTGTGGGTTTTTTATTCAACCGTTTTAAAAAATGAAGGTATCACTGTGACACAATTGCAGATCGTAAAATTGCTTGTGTTGTTTTTTTAAGCCACCACAAGACACAGCAGGTAGAATTGAAATTGCCCCTACCCAAAAGTTCGACCAAAGGGGGGGCCATCAGAATTCGTTTTAGGGGTATGGTTCCTTCGGCAAAGTTTCTTATTTTGATCCCTAGAATACGATTTTCACAGAGCAATGAGCGATTTTTAAATCGACCGCCCTAATCTATAATTTTTAGCAAAACTTACAGAATATGGTAACTAAACCTTAATTCTACAACATGTTTTTTGTTATCACATATTTTTCGGTACTTTTATAGGTAGCTATTTCGGAGGAAAAAAACTACTATGAAAAAACCTCCGCTATAAATCTTAGAAGCTAGTTTGATTATTTTTACATAAAATACTCTACCTTAATTATAAGATTTGAGATTAAATTATTGTCAGACATACTACAGCGTATTTTAAACCGTTCAGTAATTTTTTGAATTTGTTCACTTATCATATTCACATTCGACTCCCTATGAAGTCTTCTAGTGGAAAAATCCCAAGGTAGCCCTAGCATCATTTTGAGAACTTTGTTTTGGCATATTTGCAATTTTTAATATGCGAGTTTGCAGTTATGCCCCATGGTGGGCAAGCATATAATATTATAGATAGGAAAATAGACACTACCAATTTATTTTCCTTGCTCAAATTGGAGTTCCTATTAATAAGAGGGTATATGCATTTTGATAGCTATATTAACTTTTCTGTTATAAATTTAGCATGATCGCTGTAAGTGAGTTTTTATCAAACTTTACTCCGAGGTACTTAACAGATTTCTGCCATGATATTTGATGAGTGCCTAGCCTTAACCTGGTGCTAGGTAGATGACAAGGACTTCTTTTTCTGGTCAAAGAGATGGCTTGTATTTTTCCAGCATTCAGTTTAATTTCCAATTATGCATATAGTCAGAAATACTATGTACCGCACGCTCCAGTTTTGCTACAGTTTCATCGCCGATTTCATGCGAATAGATACCAATATCGTCATGCGTACATAGCATATTGGCAATTTTCAACTTGTGGAAAATCTGAACAGTAAATAATATATAACAGCCAGGCCAAGTACTGATCCCTGAGGAACTCCAGTGGGTAATTCAATTAAGTTAGAGTATTCATTATTCAAAACATACACTGTATTACGATTGGCCAAAAAACTTTTTATCAGCTTTACATATGCAGAGGAAAGTTAAAGCTGATTAACTTATGAATCAATCCATCATGCCAGATTGATCAGAGGCCTTTCATGTCAAGTAATATTAAAAGAAAAATATTATTATTACTTGTACTCCTTTGACGCCTTGTAAATTGACCAATCTTCGAAAACCAAATGCACATACCCTATTCTTTATAAGGACATCAGAATTTTGCACAGAATGCACTATTCTTTGTCTATGTGAACTTTGAAAAAGCTTAGAACTTGAAAAATATAAATAAATTCTCAACTGAATATTCTCAGTAAACATTTGTTAACATTGTTGCTTGAAATTCGTATAAAATCACTTTGCAAAATAACCTTCTTGAGTATTCGTACACAGTCTTGGTAATTGCATCCCGTCGGCATTTTATGAGTGCACACACACACACCACACACACACACATTCACATATCTATGCACGCAGTGACTCAATAAATTCAGTTCTCAGTAGTTTTTCAACAGTTTTTTAAGTAAATTGTCAACTTTCAAACAGACTTACCCAATTGAAAAGAACTACCCTCCGGAAAGATCAAATAACGACGTTTGCGCGAGAGTAAATGATGGTCCGGCGGCGCTGGCAGGCCCGTAACGCCATCGACCATCGTCAGCGCGGGGATACACCGCCACCTTTTGCTCCTCCTGTCAATTTATTGTTCAACAGCTGTTGGAAATCATCAGTGTTGCTGTTGATGTTGTTGCTGTAGTTATTGTATGAGTATGTCATGTTTTTGTTGCTGATGCTGTTGTCAATGGCTTTTGCATGCAACAATCGTGTAGAGGCAACACTGTCATTATGCGGCAACACTTCATCAACAAAAGCGGATGCGGATGTTGTCCTTGGCGCTGTTATAGCCGCTGGTGTTCTTGTATTCACAATATTTGTTGCTGTTTTTTGTTATTATTTTTGTTTGCATTGCTGCTGTAGCTGACACAATAATTGTCGCAATTCGCTTGTCGCGCTGTAGTGGCAGGTGTTGTGACAGTGTTGCCAATATGTTGAATAATATGAAATATTTATGAATGTTGAGCGCGCACATTTTCGATGGCAGTTACAAACTAAAGCTGTTGCGACGTTTTAATACTGCTTACAACCTTTTTTTTCTTAATTCATTTTAATTGTCCATTGTTTAGTTGATTACATTCAATTATCCTTCAAATAGCCTTAAAATAGGTTAAATATTTTATATTGCAATTAAAACTAATCCGTACGATTTGAATCCACTGAACATACTAAACCGTCACAAACTTGTCCAACTGTCCACCAATCGAGCTCATCCGAACATCAGTTACATTTATTTTGTCTACTTGAGTTGCAGTCTTCTTGTTGGCCTTGCCATTTATGCTGTCTGCTAGGTTTGCTTGGCATTGCAATTCCTCCACTTTACTTCTGACCATGGATTTCTTATTTTTTGTTCTAGTATTTTTTTTTGCCTATGCGCATGTGTGCGTGTGTGCAAATGCTGTCAGCAAATGTTGTTAATTGCTTTTAAAACTTACTATGTTTTGTTTTTTTGTTTAGTTTGCTTTTAAATTTTTTATTTTCCACTCAACTTGGTTGGCCATGGCTCAACGTTGGTGTTATGGAAGGAAAAGTGAGAAAAAAGCTAGATTTACTTCATTAAAACTATCTAATGAAGCGAAAGAAATGCAAACGAGGGGAGAAAACGTAGAAACTACTTGGATTGACACAAGGGACAAAAGCATTGAAAGTTTGTGAATACCTGGAAGTGGAACTTGAGTAATCCGCTTGACTAGCGCTTACCGGCACAGCACAAAATCTCTCTTATTTCTAGAAAAAACCAAGTAAGGAAGTCGAAGTTCGGGTGAAACCGAACATTACATACCCATCTGTACACTTGAAATGCTGTTGTTGTTTGTTTTGTGTGCTTAATAGTGTTACAAGGCTGCGCAATAATACATATACATATGGTTCTATTCTGAACTAATTTTTCTTCCAGTTATGGCTCCCGAAACATAGAAAATTGCTTAGTCATAAAAGGGGCGGTGCCACTCCCATTTTTTAATTTAAGTTATAAATTCACTTCGGAAATGAAATACTATTGATATAAATCTCTCACAGATATAGCTTATTTTATTCGTCCACGATCCTTTTAAAAATATTTATAAAGTAGGCGTGGTCCTCAACCGATTTCGATAATTTTGATTCAAAGCATTCCTTATAGTAAAGGCAACCTCTCTGCCGAATTTTGTTGCTATAAGTTTAACGATTTTTGATTTATGATTAATAATATTTGTAAAATTGAGTTTATCACAAGTGGGACGGTGCCAAGTCTATATCTATCTCGATTCCTTTATACCTATACAACCAACCGTTATCCAGTCAAAGTTATAATACCCTGTATACAAGTACAGCTGGGTATAAAAAAAAACAAAAATAGTGGCCAAAAGCTTCTAGAGTTTCAAGCAGGGACTAAGGTTGTCACAAAAAGGACAAGTCCGAAAATCCTGACTTGAAAATATAACTTGAGGAAAAAAGAAGCCTCCGCACACAACTTTACATCAAATCACTAAAAGCTTGGTCATTCGTTTTTTCATTTCAATTTGTATTGCAGTTTTTTCACCCATAATTTATCATTTATCTTTTGTCATTTATAATTTGTAATATGACATTGACTACTTTGTACATTGTAATCTGATAATTGTGGATAAGACAAGTGTGATATATTCTTCATAGACGTCAAAATAACAAATAGAAGTGATCATCTGATTTTAGAAGTGATTATCGTGGTCTATAAAAGCGTACAATTACTGGGGTATGCTGATGACATTGATATCATCGGCCCGAACAGCCGTAAGTTCTGCCTAATCAAAATTGCTGTTATCGAGCAAAGAGTGAGAACGCTTGCGCCTTGGCAACCACGTCACTGCTGGCAGCCGTAATTTCGAAATTGTAAAATACTTCGTTTATTTGGGAGACAACATTTACACAAACAACAACATCAGCTCTGAAATCCAGCGAAGAATTACACTTGCAATAAATGCTAATTTGGACTAGGAAGACAATTGAAAAAGCAAAGTCCTCTCTCGGCAAACGAAAATCAAGCTCTACAAATCACTTATCGTCCCCGTCCTGCCATATGGTGCAGAAGCATGGACCATGACAACATAAGATGAAGCTGCTCTGGGAGTGTTCGACCAGAAAAAATCTTCGAAAGATTTACGGCCCTCTACGCGTTCAACGTCAACATAGTGCAGTGAATTAAAAGGCCATGTTTTGCGAATGACTGATGACGCTTCACCTAAGGAAGTATTTTCATTGGAAGGACCATGTGGAAAACGATTTAATTTCCTTTGTGTGATCAATTGTCCCCAGTTAACTCCGAGTAGAAGCGATTGGTGCACCTTTCTGGACGGCCATAACTCTTTAAACGGTTTAGCAAATAAGTTATAGTGGTCTCATCCTGTATCTCTGTCTATCACCCGCGGAAGATAGCCGATCGTATGCTGTGTAAATATGGCAGGAATTTTAGGTAGGTAATTTTAGCCAAAATAAATTTAAATTTTATAATTTGTAATTTACAGTTTTAACATTGTCATTCTATGTTTTTAAATTTGCAACCTGTAATTTCTCAGTTCCCTTTTCAACTCAAATTATTGATTTAATTTTAAAACTTAAAATTTTTATTTTGAAAATTTAAATTGTTAAATATATTTATAAAATTTTTTATTCGTGATTCGTAAACTATAATTTTTAATTTTTTTAATTCGTAACTTGTTATTCGTTATTTGTGAAACAGTTTTTATTTCATGAGAATTAAAGGTAAAAGAAGAATTTCGCCTAGAACGTCGTATTTTGTATTATGTACTTATGCTCTGAATGTTTTCTGTGTTTTTAAACTGAAAGTTTCATCCCATATACCCATTTATTGTATATCTTAAGTTATTAAATACATATGTATCTGTGTACTTAGTTTGTGTTAGTATCAAATTACTGCTTTTTGGTGCCTTATGGACGATTTCGCTTTTTTGGATTGTTAAGTTCAAAAGATTGCTAGATTAGAGAATACGACACTTTTATCCTTTATTGCTGCTTTTTCTCTTATTTACTTTTGTATACTTATTTGTTAGTTTTTGACTTTATTCCATATTGCGTTACAAACAGCGAGATTTGTCAGCATTTATAAGCATCCCCCCTTCCGTAGTTAGATATGTAGCCGTGTGTGCTCTTATTTTACACAACGAATCTTTATTATATTTCTCGTTATATTTTTCTGTCTATGCTTTTGTATTGCTTCCCGAAATATAAAAATTTGTTTTTTGTTTCGTTTGTAGCAGGGTTCAGGCCCGTCGAGAGTGGGGTATTCCCCCGGGCCCGGGTTTTCTCAGGTGGCCCGCGATTTAGAGGTACTAAGACATTTTTTTTAATTCAGTAGAGTCTTTAGTTATTGCATGTGCAAATTTTAAGCCGAATTTCAAAAGCAACGAATATTGATAATGATTTTTTGCCTGGGCCTGAGGAGATAATAAAAACATCAAAAGAAAATGTATGTTTATATGAATCCGAAATCCTAAAGTTTTTCGTGGTGACACTGATGAAGGTTCATCTTCAAAAAGTCTTCCAACAATACCACCAACTCTGTATTAAAGTACAGATTATTTAAACGACTTCGATATCGGTACAGTGAATAATGAATTTTTTGTGATCTGAAGAAGTCAACGAAATATTCGTCGAGGTCATCAAAATGTGTCTCTGTTAATTTTTTTCCACGTGATTTGTCAATACGAGGCATTTCTTATCCTCGTTGTTAGACAGAATACTTGCCAAATGGAGAGAAGAAAGTGGAGCGTGACCTGGTTGGTGTGGAGTGCAAGTAGTAATACTTTTTATTGCCTACCATGTACCAATACTTAAAATCGACACAAAATTCTGTTGTCCTAGCGGATATTCGAAATTGCAGGTGTGGAAGAAGCTATACGATAAACTGCCATCACACGAAAATACTCAAGATCACATTATATGTTATATGCAATGGCGATCTTTACAAAATCTAATTCAAAAGGAGTCTACAATTGATACACTTATCAATGAACAGCTAATCACTGAAACTCAAAAGTGGAAAGACATTTACATATAATTTTGGACACTATTTTATTTTTGCGGAAAAGAGGCCTAGCTTGCAAAGGCGAAAGCATATATTTTGGTGAACAAAACAATGGACAGCACTACGTCATATTCTCGACAAAATCTCGAATGATGATTACTCGCCCTGTGCAACCCACAGTCTCAATTTATGTGGTGTTGATGCTGCAGAATGCTGTACGGTTTGCAATTACTTTCTTCGGAGTTGTACAAAATGTTTTACTATTTCCAGCAGCACTGTACAACGATGGGACATCCTCAAAAAATGTACCGAGCTCTCTTCATAGTCTTTCAGCCAAAAGTCAAATTTGACTGCGAAAGCATACGGCGATGTTACCGGCATTCTCAAGTACATCAACAAGCTAGAATGCATCTTGCTGTCCTCAATTTGGTTCAAAATACTACCATTAATGAAAGAAACGTGGTCCTCGAAGCTAGAGACGCCACCATAGATGTTGAGGTCCGAGATCTAGATGCCTTATTAGTTGATATGAAGTTGATCAGGAACCAATCGGAAACAATTTTAAACGAATGAAAAACACTTGCTATTCAATTGAACATCTCGCCAAAGTTTTCGGACATTCGAAAGAGAAAACCCAAAAGACGTTTTGAAGATAATGGAAATGAGATGATTACGGATAATCCAGAGTCTGATTTTAAAAACAATACATTCTCGGCGATCGTCGATTCGGTAATCACTGGCATTATTAAACGATTTGCAGTTATAAGAAATTTAAAAGAGACGTTTTCCTTTTTGTGACAATTTGAAGACATGGATGAAACTACGGTTCGGGCGAGCGCAGCAAAATTTTGTCGAAAAATAAAATTCGGACATTTCTCAAAGCTTAGACTGCGAAATAATTCGTTTGAAACACATTTACGAAAGCAAATTTTTATAAAGGTCTGTCACCATTGGAATTGATAAATGCCATTTACATATGTTCAAAATCTGTATACGATTTCCCCCAAACATTTGTGTTCTTTACGTATCTTTTGCACCATACCTGTCAGTGTAGCTAGTGCAGAACGTTCCTTCAGCGTCCTTTCAAGAATCAAAAACTTTCATAGATTGTGTTCATCTCAAGAGCGAGTTCCAGGACTTGCCACGTTTTGTGTTGAATCCGTTTTGGCAAGACTGTTAAATTTTGATATTATTAAAAAATTTAGTAGCATAAAAAACAAGTAAAGCCATTCTTTGATATCCGAACTTTCTATATTGAATAATTAAAATGTATAATCATCATTCAATTTATCAGAAATGTATTAAAATGTTACCAAATAACTAGAACAGTTTATTTGAAAGAATATATGGCTGCTAAAAGAGAATTTTATTTCTACGTTACAATAAAATAATATAAATAGTAAATATTCTGTGTTAATTTTATTGTCAGCTCGTAGTCCAAAAATCATTTAGTTGATGTGGTAAAATTTTTTTTTCATGTAATCCATCAATAATGATTCCTGAATGAGACATCATTAATTCAAGTTAATCAAATGTATCAGTGGATTTTTTATAGGGGGCCCGTAAATTGTTTTAGTCCCGGGCCCGGATTTTCTCTCTACGGCCCTGGCAGGGTTACTCAATTTGTGGCATCATTGTTGCAAAACATACCTAACATACTAGCATACATACATACATAAGTATATATGTATGTATTGCACATAAAATTCCTAAATTTATACTCCTTTCACTCGCTATCTACTCCTTTATTCTTCAAGTGCGTCCAAAGCCCAGCAGCTGCAGCTTTGATTGCAGCAGTTGAAATTCTAGACGTGCCTTCCCTGCAGGCGATGTTCTTCAATACCCTGGCATGCAGTGCCAATTGAATATATTTTTAAACGTTTTCACAATACAATGGTGCTTAACCACTCTTTTACGTTCTTGGCCCTTTTTAGTTGACTTGGTTTCAGTTTTTTTTATTGATTCTTTGTCAGCTTGTTGACCAGTTATTTGTTGCACGTTGCTATTAGATATCTGCTTTATATTGTGTATACGTTGGTGTGTGTGTATATGTGTTCATTTTCTGTTCAAGTAAAACTACTCATACAGACATATAACTAGGGTTGCCAGATTTTTATTTCGGGTTCCCGGGACAAACCTCAAATTTGAGCCCAATTCCCGGGATTTTTAAAAATTTCCCGGGACATTTGAAAAATAAGAAACACCTATATATTTGTATGGGTTGCTCATTCGGCGAAATAATGTTTAGGTAGAACTAGCGGACCCCGTTGCACTTCGTAGCAACCAACCAAAAAAAGAAATGAAAGGTTATACATTTTTTTTATGAAATGAATGCATTGTATTTCAAAATTATTAATGTCAATCCAAAACATTTGGATATACAATATTTTTAGTTTGCCCATTGGAAGCGAGCACAAACAAACAATTTGGAGTTCCACTCTTGAGCAGGCCACGTATAGCTGTCCATGTGAAAAGCACGGCTCCTCCAAATTTAATCTGCATATTTGAAGCGTTTGTCCTTGTGCCTTATTGATGGACATGACAAATGATAGACGCACTGGGAATTGCAAACGCTTAAATTCAAATGGCATGTCTGTTGCAATCAGTGGAATACGTGGTATGAGTACAATTTCATTTTTCGCTGTTCCGGTCAATATTGTCGCTTCAATTAAATTCGGCATCAATTTTTATACTCAGTTGAGCAGAGCTCACAGAGTATATTAACTTTGATTGGATAACGGTTGGTTGTACAGGTATAAAGGACTCGAGATAGATATAGACTTCCATATATCAAAATCATCAGTATCGAAAAAAAATTCGATTGAGCCATGTCCGTCCATCCGTCCGTCCGTCCGTCCGTCTGCCCGTTAACACGATAACTTGAGTAAATTTTGAAGTATCTTGATGAAATTTGGTATATAGATTCCTGGGCACTCATCTCAGATCGCTATTTAAAATGAACGATATCGGGCTATAACTCACGCCCACTTTTTCGATATCGAAAATTTCGAAAAACCGAAAAAGTACGATAATTCATTAACAAAGACGGATAAAGCGATGAAACGTGGTAGGTTAGTTGAACTTAGGACGCAGAATAGAAAATTAGTAAAATTTTGGACAATGGGGTGTGGCACCGCCCACTTTTAAAAGAAGGTAATTTAAAAGTTTTGCAAACTGTAATTTGGCAGTCGTTGAAGATATCATGATGAAATTTGGCAGGCACGTTACTCCTATTATATATATATGTGAGGTAAATAAAAATTAGCGAAATCGGATGACGAAAAATTTTTTTTTAAAGTCAAATTTTAAAAGAAAAGTTAATATCTTTACAGTATATAAGTAAATTATGTCAACATTCAACTCCAGTAATGATATGGTGTAACAAAATACAAAAATAAAAGAAAATTTCAAAATGGGCGTGGCTCCGCCCTTTTTCATTTAATTTGTCTAGGATACTTTTAATGCCATAAGTCGAACAAATTTTACCAATCCTTGTGAAATTTGGTAGAGGGTTAGATTCTAGGACGATAACTTTTTTCTGTGAAAAAGGGCGAAATCGGTTGAAGCCGCGCCCAGTTTTTATACACAGTCGACCGTCTGTCGTTCCGCTCGGCCGTTTAACACGATAACTTGAGCAAAAATCGATATATCTTTACTAAACTTAGTTCACGTACTTATCTGAACTCACTTTGTATTGGTGTAAAAAATGGCCGAAATCCGACTATGACCACGCCCACTTTTTCGATATCGAAAATTATGAAAAATGAAAAAAATGACATAATTATATACCAAATACAAAAAAAGGGATGAAACATGGTAATTGTATTGGTCTATTGACGCAAAATATAACTTTAGAAAAAAACTTGGTAAAATGGGTGTGACACCTACCATATTAAGTAGAAGAAAATGAAAAAGTTTTGCAGGGCGAAATCAAAAGCCCTTGGAATCTTGGAAGGAATACTGTTCGTGGTATTACATATATAAATAAATTAGCGGTACCCGACGGATGAAGTTCTGGATCAACCTGGTCCACATTTTGGTCGATATATCGAAAACGCCTTCACATATACAACTAAGGGCCACTCCCTTTTAAAACCCTCATTAATACCTTTAATTTGATACCCATATCGTACAAACACATTCTAGAGTCACCCCTGGTCCACGTTTATGGCGATATCTCGAAAAGGCGTCTACATATAGAACTAAGGCCCACGCCCTCTTAAAATACTCATTAACACCTTTCATTTGATACCCATATAGTACAAACAAATTCTAAAGTCACCCCTGGTCCACCTTTATGGCGATATCTCGAAAAGGCGTCCACATATAGAACTAAGGCCCACGCCCTCTTTAAAATACTCATTAATACCTTTCGTTTGACACCCATAGTGTACAAACGCATTCTAGAGTCACCCCTGGTCCCCTTTATGGCGATATCACGAAACGGCGCCCCCTATGGAAATAAGGGATCACTCCCTTTTAAAATACTCATTAACCACCTTTCATTGATACCCATATCGTACAAACAAATTCTAGAGTCAAGATTGTATGGCGATATCCCTAAATGGCGTCCACCTATAGAACTATGGCCCACTCCCTCCTAAATACTCTTTAATACCTTTCATTTGATACACATGTCATACAAACACATTCCAGGGTTACCCTCGGTTCATTTTCCTACATGGTTATTTCCTTTATGTTGCCACCATAGCTCTCAACTGAGTATGTAATGTTCGGTTACATCCGAACTTAACCTTCCTTACTTGTTTACTACTAACCTTGTGCCATTGCACAGTTTTGGTGCATTTAATTCCGCAGTAAAATAATTGATGAGCCAACCTTTAAATTCAAATAATGCGGTGGCATACCAGGTGGTTCAAATGAATTCAAAAATTCAATTGGATAATTCACTGCATCATCTGCATTCATTGCGTTATCAACAGATTTATATGATGTCACTGCACCTGACAATTTTTCTTGAATCTGATAATTGATTGCATTGACGTGTAAATTTTTTGGTGCCAGTATGCGCGTTCTCTCAACCAATTGTGATTCCTGTAATTTTGAACAATATTTGGAAACACACTTTCAATCAACTCTTCTATTGATTGGAGAATGGTACAGAAATGTTCGGCAATGTAATCAATCCATTTGTATTATCGACTCGAACTTTTCACTTGCCAATATCTAACAATTGCTTCGAGAACCGATCTGCAGATTGGTCGTTGTGGATGAACGCGCATATTTATCTTCAATGTCAATTTTTGCACATGTCGCCACAGAAGAGAAGACTTTAAACATGCGTTGATCTCATCCGCCGGTGTTGATCGTGGACCACAGGCAATATTTGTCGAAAATCCCCTGACAATAATATTAATGCGCCACCAAAAATTTCTTGAGTTCTGACGTAGATCTTGCATTGTACGGTGTAATGCTTCCAGCGATTTTTTATGCATCCTTGTACATTCATCCAATAGAATAATTGCTGCTTGTTGCAAAACTTTTGCCATCGCAGAATTTCTTGAAATATTGCAGGTGGGATGTTCAATCACCTGTTTATTTGAAAATAATTACATTTTAATTAATATCGATTAAATTTTAAAGTGATCAATCAATAAATATAAGCATACCTGCACATTCAGCGGCAATTTTAATGCAGAGTGCACTGTTCGTGCACCATCCTTACTCAAGAATGGCTAAACCGATTTGGGATTTCAAAATCAACTAACCATCATCTCTCCTTCCTGTATCTTTCCTAAAAATTTCATTGCAATCTTCTATCCGTCGTTCTCGAGTTATGGAGTGACAATCCAAATGTACACTCTTCTTTTTATATACATAGATTAAACTGTTTTAAACTCATTTATCTATAACAAATATTTTTATGAAACAGGCTAACAATTATTACGTTTACGGTCACATAAAGTGAATCAATATTCTATGGATTAATTTTTCAAACGTTATTTTAAAACACAACACTTCCCCATGCAAAATGAATATTTAGGTTGTGCGAAATGTCAAACATTGACAATATTCAGAGACACAGTACCCTGCCAAAACGCTCCATGTCATCTGATTAGTAATTTACAGTCATCGTGCCCGGTCATTGTAGTAGTCATATTCATAGTTACATTTGCATGGGCGAGAGTAGATTTTTCACCAACTTTTCCGTTCCTATTAATGTGATCGTGCCGTGTGGCTGTGTACGTTTTTGGTCACACGATTTCTGCAGGGTAGGGATGAATTTTTCTTCTTTACAGAGTTGCATGCAATATGCTAATGAGCTGAATACAACCGAAGCCGCAAATATAGCCATTTTTGCAGCAGATATGATTTATTAATTTTGATATTGTGAAAATGCCGGGACATAGCATTTCCCGGCGGGACACTTTAGATTTGTGAAAAATACGGGATGTCCCGGCCAATACGGGACATTTGGCAACGCTACAATATACATTTTATAAAGTTCAATTGTGTGTAGGTGTGAAATCCCACTTTGCTAGTTGTCTGCTCTTAATATTTACTCTATTAGCCTTTTAATTGATATGACATTCAAAACTCTTCAACTTTTAATACCAACAATCAAGTGAATAAGATACCAATTACAGTTGTTGTATACATTGTATTAACGTATGCTTGTAGATGAAATTATTTCAATTGCGTTCTTGTTCTGTACTAAAATTTAAGCAAATTATACCGAAGGGGAGGTGCCAGCTGAGTCAGCTAAAAACTCGTAAAGGTCTGAAAAGGGAATAAATTCGCATTTCGTAGGGCATCGCTATCTTAAAAGTGTCAGTTGAATCTCTGTGAGGAGATAGAGTAAGAAATAGTGCCACGCCTTAATGCGACATTTCTGCACTAATTTGAAAGTAGTTCGTATTCGCTGCAAAGTTATTACATGGACTATCGTTACATGGATTGAGTTCTTTCTTTTTGTTTTTTTTTAGTTTCACCATAAAATTGAGTAATTATTATTTTTTCAGCCAAAGTAAAAAACAGGAAAAAAACTTTTAATTTTCCATCAATATAAAATGTGATTAATGCAGTTTAGTGGCGCCCAAGATGATTCATTTCTGTCTTTTCGTATTATCCAACTTAATATCCAGACAAGGAATGATACAGTGTCAGTTAAAATAAAATTGTTTAGTTCTTAAAATTAATTGACAGCCCAAACATTACCACAGAAAATCCCAATGCCGACCCAATCATAGTTATAAATACTCACAATTCAGAGTTTACTCAGCAACAATAATCGTATAATCAACCGTGACTTTAATACACATAGCAACCTCTGGCATTCGTGACTGACTGATGATAGCGTATAAAGGCGTTTCAGTTTAGAAAATCAACAAACTTGAAAATGAATCGAACGGAAAGAGCACGGCTGGACCTACAAATTTTCTACTGGTTCGAAGTTTCGGTCAATCGTGAAATTTCTGTGGAGCCCCAACGACAACTAAATATTAATCGTCTACTGCTAAAAAGCTTAGTTAATTCACCATCAGAACCGCAGCGTCTTCTTCCATTTTCATGACAAGAACCATTTTTTTACTTTTTATATCAGTTGAGCAGAGCTCACAGAGTATATAACTTTGATTGGATAACGGTTGGTTGTACAGGTATAAAGGAATCGAGATAGATATAGACTTCCATATATCAAAATCATCAGTATCGAAAAAAATTTGATTGAGCCATGTCCGTCCGTCCGTCCGTCCGTCTGTCCGTTAACACGATAACTTGAGTTAATTTTGAGGTATCTTGATGAAATTTGGTATGTAGGTTCCTGGGCACTCATCTCAGATCGCTATTTAAAATGAACGATATCGGGCTATAATCACGCCCACTTTTTCGATATCGAAAATTTCGAAAAACCGAAAAAGTACGATAATTCATTAACAAAGACGGATAAAGCGATGAAACGTGGTAGGTTAGTTGAACTTAGGACGCAGAATAGAAAATTAGTAAAATTTTGGACAATGGGTGTGGCACCGCCCACTTTTAAAAGAAGGTAATTTAAAAGTTTTGCAAACTGTAATTTGGCAGTCGTTGAAGATATCATGATGAAATTTGGCAGGCACGTTACTCCTATTATATATATATATGTGAGGTAAATAAAAATTAGCGAAATCGGATGACGAAAAATTTTTTTAAAGTCAAATTTTAAAAGAAAAGTTAATATCTTTACAGTATATAAGTAAATTATGTCAACATTCAACTCCAGTAATGATATGGTGCAACAAAATACAAAAATAAAAGAAAATTTCAAAATGGGCGTGGCTCCGCCCTTTTTCATTTAATTCGTCTATGAATACTTTTAATGCCATAAGTCGAACAAAAATTTACCAATCCTTTTGAAATTTGGTAGGGGCATAGATTTATGACGTTAACTGTTTTCCTGTGAAAAAGGGCGAAATCGGTTGAAGCCACGCCCAGTTTTTATACACAGTCGTCCGTCTGTCCTTCCGCTGGCCGTTAACACGATAACTTGAGCAAAAATCGATATATCTTTACTAAACTCAGTTCACGTACTTATCTGAACTCACTTTGTATTGGTATACAAAATGGCCGAAATCCGACTATGACCACGCCCACTTTTTCGATATCGACAATTACGAAAAATGAAAAAAATGCCATAATTCTATACCAAATACGAAAAAAGGATGAAACATGGTAATTGGATTGGTTTATTGACGCAAAATATAACTTTGTCAAAAACTTTGTAAAATGGGTGTGACACCTACCATATTAAGTAGAAGAAAATGAAAAAGTTTTGCAGGGCGAAATCAAAAGCCCTTGGAATCTTGGCAGGAATACTGTTCGTGGTATTACATATATAAATAAATTAGCGGTACCCGACAGATGATGTTCTGGGTCACCCTGGTCCACATTTTGGTCATATCTCGAAAACGCCTTCACATATACAACTACCACCACTCCCTTTTTAAAATACTCATCAACACCTTTCATTTGATACCCATATCGTACAAACAAATTCTAGAGTCACGCTGGTCCACCTTTTATGGCGATATCCCTAAATGGCGTCCACCCATAGACTATGGCCTACTCCCTCTTAAAATACTCTTTAATACCTTCCATTTGATACACATGTCATACAAACACATTCCAGGGTTACCCTAGGTTCATTTTCCTACATGGTGATTTTCCCTTATTTTGTCTCCATAGCTCTCAGCTGAGTATGTAATGTTCGGTTACACCCGAACTTAGCCTTCCTTACTTGTTATACATGTGTTTCAATGACCGCAGATCTTACGGCGAGCTTGCTAAGGCTAATGTCTATCAACATTACCCGCATACGCCAAAAATTATGCCTTCTTATAATAGATTATGTCATCGCGGTTAAGGTTAGCTACTCTTCAATCATCAAGTGAAAAATATAGCACGCTATTGAAATGCCACGTCTGAAGCCTTGCTTCATTTTGAATGGTTTGGAGAGGTAATTCCCAAATCATACGAAGCTAAAGGCGCTGCTGAGCGCCAAGCCTTTAAAACTATGCAGGAAACTCAAATGCAGACGTTGCACCATTTAACCTTGAGGGATTTAGGTTCTAAATTACAAATTGGCTCATAATTAGTATTTTGGAGAAAATTTAAGTTCTTTAAGACGACAGGTTAGTATATGCGACCCGGCCTATGAAAAGGTGGCTTATGACTCAAAAAAGAATATGCTAGAAACAGCTGTTAAAGATAACAACGCATTTCTTCAGTTTCTTAGTAGTAGTAATTTTTTTTGAGTTATAAGCCACCTTTTCATAGGCCGGGTCACATATATTAAAGCATTCTTTTATTAACGCAAAAATATTCTAACAAACGAAAATCCAAAAAAATAATCAAAATATCTTTTCAACCGAATAAAAAAGTGCAACAAAACAATTCCAGTTGAAATATAAATTTTTTTTCTTAAATTCTTTATCTAAACGTAGAACAAAGTCAAACATTTTTATACTGTCATTTCACTCCCAAAAGCTATGCTCACACATATTAAAAAGTTGCGCACAACTGTCATGTTGCGCTTGCGCCTCCCTATATGTGCGGTCGATGATGTGTAAGTCGGTGGGTTGTAGTGCGGCTTCTTCGAACTTCACATATTCACCGACACTGTTGATGCTGATTGTGGGTAGCGTGAAAATAGCGCGCAACAGTTCCGTAATAAAACTTTGTGGTTCCGTTTTATATCCTTGTTGTTGTTGCTGTCCAGTTTCACAAAGCGCTCGCAAAACGCAGGCGGTGCCATTAGACCGCGGCTGTAAAGGGAAATGGAAGTTCATGTTGTAAAACAAAAAAGTGCCAAAAAAAGAAGGATTTCTGTTGTGAAAATGCATGTGTGTGTACTAGGGTGGTTCTTTAAAAATTAAATGAAATTTTTTTTTGCCAGCCACACCTCCACACTGGCATTAAACGCAATGCTGAATCTGTACCTGGTTGACTTCATAGTCAAAATGGCCGCAGCCCGGGCGAATAGGCGGGTCTCGAGTAAGTTTAGTAAATGATGGGCTGACACTACCTCTTGCCGTGTGTCGAGGTCTTTCTGGCACGTTGTTGACTCCAAGCGAAGCTATTAAGATTTACAAATGATTATTGGACTATTAACAGGGCGCTGCTAAACTAGAGTTCATGCAGTACGCCTTAATGTACTGCGCAGTACTCCAGCAGTTTTAGCTGTATTGAGGATGACGAGGTGGAATCATACAATCACTATATGTTGTCAGCCTTTGCGAGGACGAGGTGTACATATCTTAGTTGGGACGTGCTGGATTCTCCGGAAGAAATTTCCAAGATCGATATGTGCCTTATTCGTGGCTTTATTGTTGTCACACAGCGGCTCGCTAAGTAACAGAAAGCCAGTCTAACCGTTAGAGTAGATATGTGTTAACACAACGGACCAACATAAACGTGTTCAAGTGAGATAGTCCTTAACTGGACCGCAAAGACCCAACTTAACCCTTCAAACGTTTATACTATGGTCAAAGATTTAAATGTTTCTTACAAATTTGTGGAACCCGACCTACATATTTTATGTCGAAACCGAATGGGACATTTGGTGTGGTAGGCGAGTAGGCTGCCACCACTTCACTGCGTGCGCAAAAAAACCTAAAAATGTTGTTCTCAATTGAAGAGGGTAAAGGCGCGTTGCAGAAAGATCAAAGCTCAGGACTCACAAGTTTAAAAGTGCTTTTTTTTATTTCAGATGGTTGGTGTGTCTTTATGGGGAAGTCAGAATTTTGACTTCTATGCAACATAAAGGGGGTTGCTTGAATAGAGACCAATGACTGTAATATAACAGTTTGAAGGGGTCCGCTGGAAGAAGTTTGATAATTTGCTCATTTAATTTTTAGGGATCACTCTAATGTACATACATATATGTATGTAGGTGTCCGTATGCATGTATAATAATGCAGTATATCGAATCGTGAGCTATGGGAAAAACATTTAATAAGAAACTGCAAAATATTCCATGCACTCACGTTTCATAGAGTTTCTCAATTTTTCCGTATAGTTTTTGCCTCGTACGCAGTTGCTCACGCAAGTGTATACGTTCCAGCTTAAATTCAAAGGCATCCAATTTAGCGTCACTGCTGCGTTGGCTTCGTCGTCGGCGCCGTCCAAAAATTGGATAAATTTTGGCTTTGGGTGGTTTTTTGAGTAGCAGGCGTGGGGCATCCTGAAAGTTGCGGCCGTTCGCTGTTTCGGTTTTTGGATTAACTGTAGAATAGGCGCTAGCTAAGCTCTCAGCGGGCGGTGAGTAGGTCATCACTGGTTGTCGAGGTTGGGCTGATGCTTCAGGAATGCTGTTGATGGTAAATTGTAAAAAAAACCGTTAGTAAATTGCATTTTTTGGCGGTTATGCGCGTTTATATGTATGTATTTAGGTTTGTACTCATTTCGGCAGACTTTGTAACGGTAAAACAATGCTGAAGCTAAGAGTGCGTGATAAATCAATTATACTTTTAAATTTAGACTTAAGATCTAAAGATTGTGGTTTACTAAAAGTGAGCGATGAAATCTGTAAAAGACTGCCGAAAGGAATTTATGCGCTTAAACTGACGTAAGGGCTAATAAGACCGAGTTGCAATTAGTTATAAAAAAACCCCGTTTAGTTAGCACTTTGCTTCCAGTCTCATTCGTAAAAGGCAAGAGTGTGGTGTTGAAGATGCGGAGCACATTGCTTAATTAATTTACAAACTATAGTGCAACGAAATTTTCTAAGCAGTGAATTGCAATGAGACCTCACGTGCATCTCAATGTAAGTTTGTGTTGCCTAAACCCTGCACTGCGGTCGTAAAAGAGCTTCTTGTGAACCTCAGTGCCAATTGTTAACGAGTGGTTGCCTACTTATTTTACCTCGTATTCCCGAGTAAAGTGTCTGGAGAGATCTCTACGAGGCCTTATAAGCTCATCTGGACACTACGAATCTGGCAGAGTCATGCAGATCGGCCATGTAAGACGTGCAGATCGCTGCTGTCAGTCTGCTCACGTAAAGCCAAACCATTAAAACGGGCCACTCTTGTGGGTCTCTTAGCACAACATCAACATATGACATAATGCTGAATACTCAATATAGATTGTGGCATAGATCCGGTTTTTTTTATAGACTAGGGATCACCTGGAGCATTTTTAACAGCTAGTTTTTATAACGGGAAAAATCGGGAAAAAATTCTCTCAGTTGGATCGAGGAATGCTGTATTTCAAGTTTTCTGGTCAAAGTACCGATTAAAAATCCGGTAACAGGATGGTCTCTAGTGCGGTTAGAGTCCCAAGACATTGGAGATACCCTGTAAAATGTTTGATTTGGTACTTACGAGTACGACTTCAATAAAATAAAGCAAGAAATTCGCAGTTCCTCTGGGTCAAACGTCTGCTCTGTACGGATTGACAGAGAAGCGACGTACTTCTGGACCGATGTGGATGGCACTCGGCCGAACTCATTAGGTTCGCTTATCCCTCGTTATTACCGTTTTACTGTAGCTTTGCGCTGTGACTAAAAATATTGCAGGAGTTGTTTGCGGCTTATGCACGCAGATGAAGAGGTTGAATCATCAAGCCTCTTCATACCTCAGTTTCCCCAGTATTTAAGGTATATCATTCCCGCAATCGGCTTCGCAGGAATTTCAAATATAAAAACTTTTGTTATCTCTTTTTTGGGTAAGAATACCTAATTTCCTAAACGAGGAGCATGATAACTTGCACTTGGATCAACGACAAACAAATTTCACATTAGTAAATGCATGAATTCTTCGATGGTTTTGATGGCAGCGAATGACATGAGTCCAAGATTGCAAGCATAAAAGCTGTTCGGATCTAAGTTCATCTCTAATATGCACACTGCTACTATTGCAGTGTCATGCAGTTCTAGGGAACTGGTCTACGTATTCACATTTCGGACGAAAGATGCGGTGTGAGCTACTGTTATCGGGAAGCGAAGAGTGAAGGGAGATGCCTGTTAAGAAATAAAATGAGACAATGCGTGAATGCTCTGACCATCACGCTATAAATACGGGCTAAACTTGCTGATATTTGAGTCCCCACACACAATGAACGTGTACACAGGTGAAAGGCTCAAAAACTTGATTCGATCACTTGGCGTATGCGAAAAGGAGTTATGATGGCAAAACGACTTCTCAAAGTCGTTCTAAAGCGTTGTACGTTTGGACGAAGTTTTTGCGCTCTAAAAAGTATAAATATTGATAGCCAGCAGTGAAAGAATGGCAGTGGTGGCGCTATATAGGTGAATGTATATTCGACAGATAAGTTAAAACTATTTGCCTTGAACGGAAATGAGGTAGGGCCTTGGGGTTTCATCTGCTTCCTTGTGGTAACTGAACTAAACAACATGCACTACGAATAGAGTTCAAAGGAAGGCCACAGAACTAATAACAAATGCAGTTACCGCAAAGCCCTAGAAGATATTTGCAGAATATTCGTCCAAAAATGCAGTAAAATTAACTGCGATCCTGATCTGGAAGACATCAGATTCGGGTCTGATAGTATTCTAGTGCACATCTCTGAAATCATTTATCAAGTAAAGAAAACGATTCCTGCCCTCTCCCTTACTGGTAGGCGTGAACGGGAAAATGTCAGCACTCTCCACCTTGGTCCGACGTCAACTTCATGGATCACGCCACGATAAAGTATCATGGTGGCCCGTATCCCGGCTAGATTTACTTTGGCAGTCAAGCATCATTCGGATCTTTTTGGTACGAGGAATGCAGCCAGTCGCGAAACGAATTTGTATATTAGAAAGCGTCAAATGTAAATGTGAATGGGTTATTTGTATTCGAGAATAGTAAGTTGGAACGGCGAAAACGTCATATGGAAACGATAATAGTCAACTGTAAATGCGCTAGTGTCACTCCCATATCAGAATAGTTATGTGTGCATGAGGAAGCCTCAACTAGATACACAAAGGCATCATTTTGAAGTGCCAGAGGTCAAAACAGTCATTTAGTTGGCGCGATTTCAGTATATGGAAGGGTGTTAATGGACCAATAAAGGCGCTGCCTTTACCATCGTGCTCTCCAATGTTGATCCAATGGAACGGACATATTACCGGCCCCAGACAGACGGGCGGTATGTTTTCGAGCAACGGTTCCAATATTTAGATAGTTGATGAAGCGTACGGGATTAGTGACTGGGGGAATTTGGCATTTCTTGTTGACAATATCTTATTTCATATTGACTGCTCCCAATTTTAAATATCGCCTTCTCGTTTACAACTGCCTTTTCTCAATCACAAATGACGCTTTTCCATTTTCAATTTATTATTCTCATTTACAATTGACTATTTTTAATTACAGTTGACGTTTTCAAATTTTTCTTTCCATTTCTCATTTACATTCATACATATCGCGCAATTGGTTATTCTCATTTTTATATGACGATTTTACATTTACATGGGCGTAGATGCTAACAACAAGTCCAATGAATAACATCCATCACAGTTGTAGGGACGAAGAAGTTATAGAAAGCGCTGGACACTCCCTTTGTAGACGCCCTGCACTGGCCAAGTCATGAAGACGTTCCTGATCAACTATTTCATCGTCTGTTTAGCAGAACTAAGCTAAATTCAATAGCTTTAACGGCGATAAAAACTTTTCTAATGCAGTAATTGAAATCTAGAAAAAAAAACCAGTTCTGATTACTGTGAGGCCCTGCAGCATCTCGTTCCACCTACCATCACGTCAACTTGAGTGAACAGTAATTTTTGGTGCGAAAAACCAAAGCTTTGAAATGCGATTTATTCGCTGACTAATTACTCATCTTTGTTTGTTTGTATCTTACACATACAAGCGCAATCTCTTTACAGCTTACCGCACATTATCCCGTCGCAAAACGCTTTGCTTTGTACGCCAAATGTCGTTGACATGCTGCTTATTGCGCGCCCACCAATTGTTCGTCCCCACGTATTTTGACTGACTCGCCCACTTCTGCTCTTGCTGCTGTTGTTGTGCCCATTTCGTATGTTTTAGCTTTTCCTGGTGCTGTTGATATGAACGCCAGTCGCTGTCATAATCCTGCCATGATTGCCACTTTTTATGTTGTGGTTGTCGGTTTCGCTGTTGTTGCTTCTGTTGCTGCTGCCACCGATTGCTAAATTTCGCTCTTTGCTTATCTGTTGAATCGCCATGAGCTGAATAGCGAAAGGACTTTCTACTGTTTTTGTTGTTATTGTTGTTGCTACTTTCATTCTGGCTGCTGTTGACATTATAGTAACTTGACTTCGCATTTTTATCTAGAAATGCGTGTTTGTATGGCATTTTGTAGTAGTTTTTGTTGTTGTAGTGTGCGTTAGCGTAAAAGTTTGTCGGTTGATAAGCTTCATCAGTGGTGTAGTAGCGCGTGTCAACGGGCGATACTTTTTTATATGCATTGTAGTAGCCGCTGATGGGCGCGCCAAATGGGTTGGATTGACGTTCATGCGAAAAGTAAGCAGTTCCCATAGAATTTTGACTGTTTAGCACTGTTGGTGGCTGTGATGTCACCACCTGTGATAGCGGCATATTTTCATAGTTGATACGAGCTGGAGCCATCATATTTACGTTGTCAACATATGTGATGCCTTCTATGCATATTTAATGTCACCACTGCTTCCACCGACGCCACCGTTTACATTGTAAGGCCTGATGCTGTCATTACGTCGCATTGCTGGCGCTGGTGGTGGTGTGGTGGTGGCTTTGTTTCACTTGTTGTAGTATAGAGGCCTTCAGTAATTTTGTCATGTAAATTTTCGATTAATTCACTAGGCGGTTTACTTGGCAACTCCCAGGCAACGGCGCACGTAATACCTAAAATGGCATAACTCGTGTAGCCGACAACGCCGATGATGAGATCGAATACTGTGTGGAATGTGAAATTGAGATTAAATTAAATTTGGATGCTGAAAATTATAAATTAAAAAATTGTTTGCGGGCGTGGAATTCAGTCCACACTAAAAGATATATAGGTAGAAAGATAAAGGGAGAGTGAAAGGGATAGGAGTGGAAACGAAGAGTGAGAGAACAATTAAAGAAAAGTTAAGGGGCAAGGAGTGGGAAAACCGGTGGAGAGGGGTTGCGCTTAAATATATGGAAGAAGAGAAGACTGAGAGCAATAAAAAACTCAAACTCATCAAAATTTGTATCACGAAACTACCGAATTAAAAAGGGTGCGGATATTGGAAGGAACACAAAGTTTTGATGTTTCCAAACATTTCTCCAAACATGTCTCCAAGGCATCGCATGAAAAGGTTGACTCACTTGTAGAGCTTGAAAGGATCAACTTCGGTGTCAAAGAATAGGTGTACGAAATCACTTTGATACTTTAATCGTCTGCAGAGCTTTCAACATAGCTCTTCGTTTCACGTTCTCCATACTTTGTTTAGCAAGATCGTACCTAAACCATGCTTTTAAATCATCTGCCAAAGTGAAGCACAGGGAAAAGCGTTCTATGTAATGGCGGATTGACAGATAGTGTATGGGATGTTAAGCGAGGCAAAAGTCAAGACATTTCTAGCTTAAGTATAGAACTGCCAAGTCAATGCGCCAAAATGAAGCAACGTGAAAAGAGTTTTGTGAAAATCCGGGTTAACACCAGAATGATCAGTGGCAACTTTGTGCAGTTATCAGCTTTTTTCCGAATAAATTAACGGCAAACTCTTCAGCGCATAATTTCTTTCGCTTCGCGAAACCAAAAAGTATCGCTGAAATAGTATCGAGTATAAAGTAGCGTTACCCTCTTTCGCCGTCAAACATTTTGTTGGCTACCATTCCTCAAAACATCATAAATTAACTTTGGTCTCACCATCATTTGTAAGCATTTCTAAGTACAAAATTCAAAATACCAAAATACTTGGGCCCTCGACCCAATTTTTGTCAATACTAAGTAAACAATTCTGACCCAGGGTGCTTGTGACTACCATAAGTTATAATCCCACCGCAAGGGAGTTTTCATAGTCTTTGCTGTGTATTTCGTTATAAACAGATATAACTACGGGATGATTGCCATTTGATGGTTCCTACTCACCCAATTGAAATGAAACTGCCATCTGGAAAAATTAAGTAACGCTTCTGGCGATGTAGCACCAATTCGTTGTTTGATTGCATTTCATGTTGTTGTGATTGCTGTTGGCCTTGCCGCATATATTCAGTTTTAATCCCATCGTATTTCGTTGCCTTTCCTGTGTCGGCTATGTTCATCGAATTGGCCGTTGTTGGGTTCGCCGCTTTTGTTGTTGTCGTCGTTGAATTTATTGCCGTTAGGTGTGCGTTAAACACACCGCGTTGATTGCCTATATTAATTTCGTCAACAAAACGATTTTGCTGATTCATATCGAGAGGGAGAGTGACCGGCAAATTGGTATTATTATTGCCGCGAATGGCTATTTTGTTGACGTGTAAATTCTCATCAGCAGCAACGTTAATTTTATAATGTTGGTGATTGCTTATGCTGTTAGTGTTAGTGTTGTTGTTGTTGTTTTTTTGATTGCTGTTGCTTGCTAAAGGCATTGTGGAAAATTCGTTCGTCAACAGCATAATTGGAATGTTACTCATCACTTGGGTTTGCTTATGCTGCTATTGTTATTATTTTGCAGGTTCATTTTGTTTGTGTTGTTTGTGTACCTGATATGCATGCCAATGGCGTAGCATAACAACAATGTTGTCGTAAACACGCCGCTAATAACGGCAAACATTATACTAATCCGACACCGCTCGCGCGTTGCTAAGTGGTGGGATACATGGAGAATAATTAAAGTTAGCACGGCATTGTCAGCCAAAAATATCTGTTATGCACTTTTTTTTTGGAAAATTTTTAATTAAGTTCAACTGCGGTTTAATACTTTTTGCACTGCTTGTTGGTTGTGATGTTTTTAAAATGTTTGTAATTAATTTTGATTTATTCGTTTTTATCTTGTAATAATGTTAGTTGTGGCTTAGAAAAATCTGCATACACCTGGGTGCATAAAAATAACAGCAAAATCAGAAACAAATTTTACCTATTTACATCCTTTATATTAGGTCGGTTGATGTTTGTCGCTTTTCATACAAATCTTGCAATCGATTTTCAGTAACTTTTTATTGAGCTACAAACGTGAAACTTTAACGTGAAACTTACATCAAAAGGAAAAAAATCCGTTAGTGTGGCGCACGGATCGAAATAATTAGATACGAATTTGAACCATTTTCAAACCAGCTTTTAAGTAAACTTCTCGATGAGCTAGAGACTTGAAATTTCAAATTTAATTCAGAAGTCGATGACAGCCGATGACACGATACAAAAAGCTTCGCTAGGGAGCGCACAGGATGAGATATTTAGAAAAAATCGTACGAAACGGAGGGAATTTTGGGAGTTAATTTTTTATATAAGTTCTCATTGAGCTACAAGCATAAAACTTAACAGATATCTTAAGGCACCGAGAAAATGTAAGAAAAGGAGAAAATAAATATAAAATAAAAAAATTTTACATTACTTGGATTTGAAAGGAGATATATTAGTCAATCAATTGCGCGCCCACATTTATATTTTTACTTCTCATAAATATTTTTGCAATTTCTATGTCAAAATTTAAAAATCAAAGTTTAGCAAGAATATGTCTTTATATAAGGAGATATTTTCGCTGATTTTTGTCCATTTATATAGGAAGTGCTATAAAATTTGTTTATTTTATTTTATTTATTTACAAAATCTGTATGGAAAAAATTTAAAACTGCATTGTCAAACATTGGTTGGACTACGACCAAGGCGGGTCCATAGAAAGTGATGGCAAAAGCAAATTCCATACAAATCGCTGATCAGTAAAATGCCAAGTCAAAAGAAAATTCCATTGATTCCAGAAGATTTTCCAAATTTCTAAAATCTTAAATCAAAAAATCTTTACTCTGCTATTTTTGTGCACAAAGGTGTACACAGTAGTTGTTTTATTCAAATAAAATTTTTCAATAACAATCACTAATACAATTATTTTAGTCTTATTGTAAAATTTACCGCATGTTGAAATGATTGCGAAGTGCTAACAAAACTTTGACGGAATTTAATCAAGCAAATGGTTGCACACTTGGATGAAGTTGTGGTGAAATAATTTTGATAAATTATAAATTTGGTGCTGATAAATCAAAAACTAAAAACAACGTGTATATGTATGTATGTATATCGTAGTGGTATAAGCATTCGTCAACATTTCGGGAATACCGTGCTATCGTGTTATCATTATCCATGAAATATATCAGGATTACTTTAGCCTAATTTAAGGACTCTTTCGGGATATTTTTTTAAGACAGCTTTTAGGATGAAATCAGAATAATTTCGGAATTGCCTTAGATATCATTTGAAGACCTTTCTCTGCGTTATTAATCATTATTTGTGGTAATGATTCGAGACTATTACGAGACAATTTTGAGGTTATTAGAATTTCACTTGGGGAATCTTTCGAACTAATTTCAGGATTATATTGGGATTGCTCCAAGAAACATATCGCACAATTTGGTCAAATCAGTGATCCATTAAGAAATTTCAATGTACAGCATAAAAGTGGTTGACTTAGTTTTTACCAAGCCCTCGTCTCTATGAGCTATGGGCTCAATATTTATTCATATTTAATCACGCGGAAACCCGTAAAGTACATAGCTTCAAAATCTCGAGTTTTTAATAAGCTCTCTACTGTTCTAGGTGTAAGATATCATTCATATTTCGGGATAATTTCGGTATAGATTTTCCGATCAGTTCGGGACTGTTTTTTCTTTTCGTTTTGTTGATATATATTTTTTGTTTTGGGGATATTACGATATTACTAGTAGATCGTTTTGCACTAGTTTCAAGGCTCATTTCTGGACAATTTTTATATATTGTGGACCATTTTGGAACCGTTTTGGGATTGTTCCTGGCTTGTTTTGAGGCGCATTTTAGAGCTAGTTCTGGTTAACCTCCGAGCTATTGTGAAATAATTTTCGAAAATTTAGGGATTACTTCTGGACACTTTCAAGATTGATTGATTCCGTGGCTGTTACTAATTGCGTAACTATCTTAGCATAATTTGGCACTTTTTGGGGCATCGAGTTATTTGGCGATCAATTAGGGACTGTTTTTAATAATAATTTCTCGATAGCTTTAAGGTTCATACCGGGATTATTTCGAAACTTGTTTTGAAGTTTGTTTCTCCGATAAGTGTGGGTTTATTTCGATATTCTTAAACGTTTTTTTTGGCACAATTTCATGATAAAATTCAGATAATTTAAAGACTATCTCCTAACATTTTGAAATTATGCCCTGATTGTTTTAGGATGATTTCGAGACCATCCCCAGATTTATTTTGGAACTGTTCATATCAAAGAGATTACATGGGGACTCTTTTCGTATAGTTTCTGACTATTTCTGAACTTTTTCAGGGTTGATTTTGAGGACATTTTGGAAAGTCTTATATAAAAAATATTACGGGATTACTTTCGGGATAATTTAATCGCTGACTCTGAGTATATTTGACTTAGACTACGTACTTTGTTATGTGGTCTATCAATATCTCCGCTGGTCAGAGATCAGGGTCTAACCAATTTTGGAAAACTACGCCTTAAATAATTTTATGTTTTACTCTTCTTCGTGCAGGCGGAATGATATGACATAAAAAATCACTACACATTGATTATTTTTCTATAATATAATCGATTTCCAGCGAGTGCTATACAAAAATATTTAATTATTTCACTATCATATTTTTCGCTTTCTCGCAAGCGCTTCAAAAACACATTGAAGCGTAAAAAATCCAGTGATACGATATGCAACATTAATTTACGATGATTTTTTCTTGTTTTTGAGGAAGCTTAATGCCTAAAATTTAATACAAAAAGGCAAACTGCGACCGAAACACGACATGTGAAAATTGCACGAACAATAAAATTGTCCACCTACTGCCACACATACATACATACAATGCACTTGTGTCACTTTTGTTGAAATGATTGTAACGGGTTTTTTAATGATACTCATGTTTTAAGGCTTTGTAGACGCTGTGTTCTAAAAAAAATATTTGATTAAAATTTTTGGTTTTTTTCGCGAATTTTTATCTCACGCACATTTTTACTATATTCTCTTAAAGCTCGAGCAATATTCAGAATTGACTATCTGTTTGTAGGAATAAGAGCGGGCGTGTTTTGGTTTTTGTTATTTAAAAAAAATAACTTTTTTAGTCTCCTTCAAAACGTTTTTTTCTTCCGTTATGCCTTTGTTATTAAATTCTCAGCGCGTAATTTAACTTGATTTCGGTCCATCCACTGGTTAACTATGAATTACAATTAAAAGTACACTTCCGCTGCTGCTCAGACGTCCTCAGTTGTAGGCAGAGTTTTAATTTACTAAGTATATTTCACTTGGTTTCTGGTATTTTTTTCTTGTTGCTGTTCTTGATTTTATTATTTTTTATTGCCTTTCTCTGTCTGCTGCTCTTCAGCATGAATAAGTCTTAAAAAGGTTATATAACAAATTTATGGAGTAAATAATTAGCATAAAATTGAGTTAATTCGTTTGCTACTTTCGTAAAAGAAATTCAATGCAATGAAAATGGGAATGTTGTTGGAAAGTAAAACAGATTAGCATATTTTTTGTAAGCTGCTTTGGCCGAGTCTTGTCACTTGTATTCTTGACGTTAATGAAATTTAATTATACTATGTATTAACACTTAATTCTGATTATGCCCCAGTGTTTACTGTTTAAAGAGAATTTTTGTTTGTTTATTTTTTCTCGCGTGTGGGCAGCAGTTTGGGCTAGGCATGAGCAACTTTTAAATGCTAAGCATATTGTTCTTTTGGTACACAATTCTTTTACAATTGAGGTGTGATATTTCGCATTTTTTCCATTACCATTGTTGTTGTTACTGTAGCGCCTCTCGTACTCTCGTCATTTAACACTGAGACAAGTGCTGAACATTGTTTTGGTGTAAGTTTAAAATTGCATATTATTTATAACTTTCAAGAAGAAAATATTTGAGCTATATCACATCTCAACGAACCTGGAAGAGGTATTTAAAATTAGTATCAATTTAAGAAAAAGAAATTTGTTTGCAAGAAAAAATTGGCATAAACAAGTAAGGAAGGTTAAGTTCGGGTGTAACCGAACATTACATACTCAGTTGAGAGCTATGGTGACAACATAAGGGAAAATAACCATGTAGGCAAATGAACCGAGGGAAACCCTGGAATGTGTATCAAATGAAAGGCGTTAAAGAGTATTTTATGAGGGAGTGGGCCATAGTTCTATAGGTGGATGCCATTTAGGGATATAGCCATAAAGGTGGATCAGGGTTGACTCTAGAATGCGTTTGTACGATATGGGTTTCAAATGAAAGGTGTTAATGAGTATTTTAAAAGGGAGTAATCCTTAGTTCCATAGGTGGACGCCATTTCGAGATATCGCCACAAAGGTGGACCAGGGGTGACCCTAGAATTTGTTTGTACAATATGGGTATCAAAAAAAAGGTGTTAATGAGTATTTTAAAAGGGAGTAATCCTTAGTTCCATAGGTGGACGCCGTTTCGAGATATCGCCATAAGGTGGACCAGGGGTGACCCTAGAATTTGTTTGTACAATGTGGGCATCAAACGAAAGGTGTTAATGAGTATTTAAAAGGGAGTGGGCTTTAGTTCTATAGGTAGACGCCGTTTCGAAATATCGCCCTAAAGGTGGACCAGGGGTGACTCTAGAATATGTTTGTACGATATGGGTATCAAATTAAAGGTATTAATAAGGGTTTTAAAAGGGAGTGGTGGTTGTTGTATAGGTGGTCGCCTTTTCGAGATATCGCCATAAAGGTGGACCAGGGGTGACTATAGAACGCGTTTGCACGATATGGGTATCAAATGAAAGGAGCTAATGAGTATTTTAAAAGGGAGTAATCCTTAGTTCCATAGGTGGACGCGGTTTCGATATATCGCCATAAAGGTGGACCAGGGGTAACCCTAGAATTTGTTTGTACAATATGGGTATCAAAAGAAAGGTGTTTATGAGTATTTTAAAAGGGAGTAATCCTTAGTTCCATATGTGGACGCCGTTTCGAGATATCGCCATAAAGGTGGAGCAGGGGTGACCCTAGAATTTGTTTGTACAATATGGGTATCAAAAGAAAGGTGTTAATGAGTATTTTAAAAGGGAGTGGGCCTTCGTTCTATAGGTGTTCGCCTTTTCGAGATATCGCCATAAAGGTGGACCAGGGGTGACTTTAGAATATGTTTTTACGATATGGGTATCAAATGAAAGGTGTTAATGAGTATTTTAAAAGGGCGTGGGGCTTAGTTCTATAGGTGGACGCCTTTTCGAGATATCGCCATAAAGGTGGACCAGGTGACTCTAGAATGAGTTTGTACGATATGGGTATCAAATTAAAGGTATTAATGAGAGTTTAAAAGGGAGTGGTGTGAAGGCGTTTTCCAGATATCGACCAAAATGTGGACCAGGGTGACCCAGAACATCATCTGTTGGATACAGCTAATTTATTTATATATGTAATACCTGCCAAGATTTTAAGGGTTTTTTATTTCGCCCTGTAGAACTTTTCATTTTCTTCTACTTAATATGGTAGGTGTCACAACCATTTTATAAAGTTTTTTCTAAAGTTATATTTCGCGTCAATAAAACAATCCAATTACCTTACCATATTTCATGCTTTTTTTCGTATTTGGTATAGAATTATGGCATTTTTATCATTTTTCGTAATTTTCGATATCGAAAAAGTGGGCGTGGTCATAGTCGGATTTCGTTCATTTTTCATACCAAGATAAAGTGAGTTCAAGTAAGCACGTGAACTAAGTTCATTAAAGATATGTCGATTTTTGCCAAGTTATCGTGTTAACGGCCATGCGGAAGGACAGACGGACGCCTGTGTATAAAAACTGGGCGTGGCATCAACCGATTTCGCCCATTTTCACAGAACACAGTTAATGTCATAAAATCTATGCCCCTACCAAATTTCAAAAGGATTGGTTAATTTTTGTTCGACTTATGGAGTTAAAAGTATCCTAGACAAATTAAATGAAAAAGGGCGGAGCCACGCCCATTTTGAAATTTTCTTTTATTTTTGTATTTTGTTGCACCATATCATTACTGGAGTTGAATGTTGACATAATTTACTTATATACTGTAAAGATATTAAATTTTTTGTTAAAATTTTACTTTAAAAAAATTTTTTTTAAAAAGTGGGCGTGGTCCTTCTCCGATTTTGCTAATTTTTATTAGGCGTACATATAGTAATAGAAGTAACGTTCCTGCAAAATTTCATCAAGATATCTTCAACGACTGCCAAATTACAGGTTGCAAAACTTTTAAATTACCTTCTTTTAAAAGTGGGCGGTGCCACTCCATTGT